>PVJO010004477.1:0-59282 GCA_004026905.1 Hystrix cristata | reverse complement strand
ACTGCAGTGTTACAAAGTTAAAGAGCTAGTGATGAAAACCCTAGTATAACTGCTGGAAAGTGACTTCTGTGCCCTGTAATCCAGTAGTAGCAAAAGCTTTCCCACCCTAGAGCCTACTTAGGCCAGGGTCAGAAAGTGCACATTTTGCTTCCCCCGTGCTCCCTGCACTTCCCTCCACCCCCTGCTTTGTCGGCATATTTAAATCCTCCCCACATGTTCTCTTTTCCCTTCATTACCCATATGCAGAAGGTTCAGCTAAGCCCACGGCAGCGCCCAGGATGACCCCACCGATGCATGTGCTCTTCTGCCTCTGCGGCTGCCTGGCAGTGGTCCACCCTTTTGAGTGGCAAGATGTAAACCTTGTCTCCTACATCCAACCATCAGGTAAGAGAACGGTTGCCAACTCCATGTGGTCTCAGTGATGCTGCACATTCGGGTTTCGAAGCAACTCCTCTTAAGAAATGGTGGTGGGATCCTCAGGAGAGACCCACTTTGTCCTCTTTACAACTGTGTTCTTCAGTGTCACGACCATAGGACAGAACCAGAGTGAGGAACGCAGCAGGGTCTTGAAACACAGGCCTACAGCGGGTTCACAGTGGAGGGTGGTGCGAGGAGATGGGTCTTGGAACTCAAGGGGAAATGTTCTTTTCTGCCTAAGATGTAGGGACGAGCTAGGAGCTCCCAGGACAGTGGATGTGATCACTTGCGCTCTTACCTTGGGGTAAGGAGGGGAGAAAGAGGGAGCGTCACCAAGCCGGGAGGAGTGGTCAGAGCAGGACACCACTAGCCACCTCTGGGCTGCCGAAAGACCCAACTTCACAGAGCTGGTACTGGAGCTTTGTGACTTCCTGCTCATCCCCGGCATTCTGAGTGTGGTCCTCTGCCAGGCTTCTTTGGACAGCAGGGAGCTGGGCTGTGGGACTTTCACATTGTCATGGTCACAGGTCTGTGCGTGCGTCCAGATGGAGTCGCCTGATCTGGTTATTCAGGCTTGACAGATGACAACCTTTCACAGCATTACATAACATGGTGCCATCGGGATAAATTTTGCCCTACTTCATAATTGGGGAAATGGTGCATTGGTAGGAGGGGACCACATCTTATGTGTACATCGATGTCTCCAAGGTCTGTTCGCCCCTCAGCACTTACCAGGAGGTTTGGGCATCAGTGATACAGAGGTGACCATGACCAAGAATCTGTAGTCTAGGAGCCTGGGGCTGGATAAAGTTAAGTTCACGTGAACCATGGATTGAAGACAGGTAATACTGTATGTGATGATAGATAAACTATTACCTACGGGACATTCATATGATGCATTTGTTATTGGTACAGGGTAAGAACGTCAAGAGATTTCCCTTGTCTCTTCACATTCGAAAATCACTGGGGTGGCAGAAATTTGAGGACAGGGACATTGGTTTACTCATCTCTGTAGTTCCAGCCCAACATCCTACTCTTTCTAAATGCTCAAAAAGGAATTCACACATGTTTTAAAAATTATAATAGTTTATTAAATAAAAGACTCCACCAACAGATGATTATTTATAATTTCCTATTAAATGAATACATGGAAAATATATCTCTGGAGGCAAAAGGCTTATGAATATAGAATTTATGAAAAGAGAGATGCTGGTTGATACTGAAAGGCATGAGACCATATAAGAGAACATAAATTTCCTAGTATGTACGTAACTCATCTAAAGACTGAATATCAGGACTATCTGACAAATGAACATCACCAAAAATATGCTGTAAGAATAATAGTACAGCACAGGTTCCAAAGCTCTTAAAAGCTGGAGAAAATTAGGAAAAGATATTTTATAAATTCTGGACGTTGAACTGTGTCACCTGGAGAGTGGCCATCAACCTGGCAAGTTTCCACCCTCCTCTTCCTTTAAAATGGTTCCCGATGGATGATGGGTGGAGACAGGAATTGAGGCCCAGGGCTGGTGCCTGCAGGTGGCTGAGTCTTCTCTCCTGGCTCAGCCCCTCACTTCCTGCGACCTTCTCAGGGGTCAGGTGTCCTGGACTCATCTTGACCTGACTGCTGAGCAGGGAAGTGTGTCAGGGACAGCAGGTTTGGAGACCCGGGAGGGTGGCCCCAGGTTATTGGGAAGGGTCCCAGGGCCTCAGAGGAATCGAGATCTGACCAGGGAGGTAGAGGTCTGCTTGTGTGGGGTGGCACCTATCTGCAGCTCTTGAACCGGTTCTAGAAGGAGTGTGTCCAGGGGTGCCATGGCCTGTCTGGGGTCCCCGCTGAACACTAAGAGCCTGCAGTACCCCCCATACTTGGTCCAGCCACATCTCGGCTGCCTGTGAGTGGGCTCAACACCTCAGAGTGTTAAAGGCAGAAGAAGAGCTTGCTACAGGGATTTTAACCATTGGCCACGAGAGCTGTTACAGCGGTGTGGAGAGTGCTCATGCAGGGGAGAGATGGCAAAACAGCGGGGGTCATGGGCGTCAGCACACACAGGGCTTGTCTTCTCACACAGGGACTTGGGTCTTAGCTTGGGCATCTCTGAGCGGCCCTGTGCTTCAACTCTGAACACCACAAGTGGGAGCCACACTCGTGCCTCTCAGCACATTTACTGAGAGGGCCTGTGCAGACTTAATACCTCCTACAAACTGCCTTCTGAGAGGGCCCACTCACTCCCTTCTTAGAAGGGGATATGATGATAGGGAGCCACTGAAGAATTTTAAGAATTGGTATGATTTGTGTACTAAGTCCCTCCAGGAGCTGGGTATAGGGGTGTTTGAAGGGTCCAGATCTGAGTGCACAGGACAGTAGAAGAGACAGCCACTGCCTGGTCAAGAGATAGAGAGGGCAAAAATGAGGCAGCTGAGCTAAGGGTCAGAGACACATTGGGAAGATAATTCAAAGTTAGAGACACGTGTTTGAAATTGAAACTTGGCTGGAGGTAGGGTTTGGTGAGAAAGAGGTAGGAAAGTAGGATGAGTCCCAGGGTTCTGGCTCCGGACGAGTGAGACAGGGAACTGCAGAGTTGAGGGCTGTGTGGTTGGATGGGGAGGAGGGGAGACGTGATGATCATTAGTCTTATTTTGGACCATTGACTTTGAAGCTGCACTGGGGAAGCCATCGGGTGGAGATGCCCAGTGAGAAATTGTGAGCACAAATCTGAAATGCAAGACTAAGTTCATATTTAGAAAAAATAGACTTGGGGAGTCACCTTTAAGTTTCTCCAGATGGAACAGAAGGTAAAACAAGGCTCCCAGAATTAGGAGGTGGTTCTGCAAGGCATCCTGGGAGATGGGCCTGTCTACCTCCATCTTTTTATTCTCCAAACCCCTACCCGGTGCACTGCACACAGCAGGTCCACAATGAGGTGAAAAATTCAAGAGGCCAGAAACTGAGCAGTGGCTTGATTCCTCTGGAAGTCCTTGCAGAATGAATCTGAGGTGCAGAGGATGACAAATGAGGCAATGTTGACCTGTTTTTCAGCATGGATCCAAAGACTACAATTGCTACTGCCCACTGCCAGCTTTAGCCACACAAAAATCCCAGAGGGAAGTGGGCCTTACCCCGTCGGTTGTACAGACCTGATGTCTGGTTACACTAACCAGGTAACAGCTTGACCGGTTCGAGTTATCCTTATACTCTATTGCCGACTTGCTCTGGTGTTAATACTTGACCTAACTCTCACCCGGAAATGACTCACTTTGCCATTTCTGTTGCTTCATTCCTCAATTCTTTGCTGTCATCTGGTTGATTGGTCTATAAACTCTTTATTTTCCTCTCTTTTGTAGCTGAAGCATACTTTCTTTACACTCAAATACTATTTTTTTTCTCCTTCATGACTCTATTCAATCTTCACACAACTTAAAATGCCTGTCAACTTCACTGTGAATGACAGAGGTATTTCGACCCCACTAATAAAATATGCAAAACATCTGTTGGAATATGTTTGAGAAGGAACTGGACTAAAAACCCATTCCTTTCTTTTATCAACAGAGCACCTTCTTGCGCTTGTATTATCCATCACAAGATAAAGATTTCTCTGATGCCCTGTGGATCCCAAACAAAGAATATCTCTGGGGTCTCACTAAAGCCATTGGAAAACCCAGTTTCATGAGCAAAATTTTGAACTCATTATATGGTAAGATTTCTGTTGATCTGTTGCTAAGATTCTTCGGGCTCTAGAATAGAGAAAATAGGAACAAGAATTTCTGGGAGTTAAGAGTAAAGATTTTTCTACAATCTAAATTTCTTTCAGATGACACAGTCAGCGTTTCTCAAGAGCCCAGGCAGCTTTAAGAGAATCCAGGGTTCTCAGTCCATCCATCCCAAATTCAGGGACGTGTATGTTACGTCAGCCTGGCACTCGTGCCCTTCCGCGGTGACCGCTTAGTTTTCCTTCTTAGGAACCACGGGAGGAGCAATGACCTGTCGAGAGAATTGGGCTGCCTGTTGTTACCACTAACCTGTACACTCTGTGTTAGGCAAAAAGAGAAAGAAAGTAGGAGCTACCGTTACCCAAAACAAAAGAGTCAAAGCTCCTTTCTCGCTGGTCACAAATGTGGAGGCTCACCTCTTCCGGTCAGCTACCCCGAGGGACCAGCAGCCTCCATCACACCATCTCAGTGTAGCCATTATGAGTTTGCCTTTCCTGCCACTAACACAGACTTCCTTTTCCTTATCTGTGTGACTGGATAGCATGATCGGGTGGATGTTAATGCTGTCTCCAAAGTTCTCCTCCAAAACTATCTATGACTTTTGGAATTCATTTTAACTTCCCTTTAGGCTTTTCTTTAAAACCCTCGCTACACATCTGTACAGTGCTGAATAATTTCCAAATCACCGCTGTGGTGGTCATCACATTTGGTCTTCTTGGCCACATCTGTTTTGTAGGTGAGAAAATGAAGCACAAATGCTTAATAATAAAAATGATCATGACAACTGAGAAGTAAAGGAAGATGAGATTTTCCATTTTTTGAGTCTATGTGACTGGATGGGTGCTTTATATACATTTAACCTAATCAAATAGAATTTTAACACTCACTCTATGAGATAGTTCTCATTCCATCCTCTTTGTAGAAGAGGAGCCTGAAGGCTGGAGAGTTTGAGTGACTTGCCCAACATCAATAGCTAGGAAGTGGCAGAGCTGCGTCCAATGCCACCCGCAGGGAGAGAGCAATGGTTCATTTATGCTGTGCCACAGTGGGATGAGTCATAGCAAGAGCAGTCTCTGACCTCAGCCTTTTCCTCTCAGTGTAACATTTCTGCAGTTCACTGGATGGTTTGGTTTTAGAACATTGCCTTGCACATTCTTCCACAACCTCACAACAGTCCTAAGCAGCTTCCTTCCTGAATACACCTGTAAGCAGGAAACTGTCTCTCTGTAAGTTGAGATCTGGCATCAAGAACGGTGATTAATGATTGTGTGGTGTGAGGAAGGGACATGGTTCAGCTCTTTGATTGGTAACTGTCCAGTAGTTGACATTTGAATGCATTTACTATTAATCTGTAAAACCGGAGGTCTAAATGGTCCAGGGTCTTATGCTTTAAATTAACTGGCAACAGCCAAGCCCCAGAAAACACTGAATGATGTCCTCTGCTGTGTCTAGGCTCAGTGACTATTCCTGCAAAGTGGAATTCACCTCTGAGGACCGGCGAAAAATACCCACTGATTATTTTTTCTCATGGTCTTGGAGCATTCAGGTAATGTTTAAGAGGTCAAATCATTTTAGCCTGTAGCAGACAGTCACTGAATACATTTTTTTTCCAAGGAAGAGAATAGCAGGTATTAGGATATCATGCTGGCCATCATCTGGGAAATGTGGGTTCCAGAGGACCTGGATGTGGTCTGTTAGCAGCCCCAGTTTGTAGGGATAAGCTCACAACTGACAAGAGGGAAGGTTACATTTTTGTTGGTTGTCCTGCGTTTTAATTATTTATACTCTCAAATTCATCCTCTGTGCTAGTCTGGGTCTTCCAAGAAACAGACAACCGTGACTGGATGAGCTGTGAAGACATTTATTGGAGAAATGAAGAATGGGAGACGGTGCAGGAGGGAATGGGAGGAGCCTTCAGATAAGGCGCAGGGGTAGGTGCAGGCTGGACACTGAGACAGAAGATGGAGAAGGCAGAAGGATTCAGTAACAAAAGTCTTTGATTACAGTGCAGTTCTAAGACGGACTGGCCAGGCCAACAGGAAGAGTGCTAGGCCAAAACTTGGTTTTCGAAGAGTCCCCCTCTCATAGGAGTGAGGCAGTGTTGGTACCCAAACTGGGCCATGTTGCTGGGACCTTGTCACAGAGTAGCTTCCATTCGATTGTAGGGACTAACACAGAGGTAGGAGCTAGGTTGGGGTCACCTTTGCTCCCTGCAGCATGATACACAAAGAGCACATTTCCATGACGAGTGACACATTCCTCTCTCTTCTTCCAGCTTCTCAACTGGGGATTTTAAGGCCTTTAGCTGGGAAGAAGTTGAGTAGCAGCTGCAGTAAAGAATTATCTTCAGCTCTTTACTAGTAGTCTGGTCAGTTACTGGATTTCTTGGTTGGAACAGAAACCACTCGGCCCACAGTACTGGCAACGTTGACTCTCTGGCCTTCCACAGAAGAGCTTGCTGATCACTCAGCTGGCTGCTTCCCTCTGCACAGTCCTGTGTCTCCAGCGGTGGACAACATAGTTCTTAGATGCCTCCTTTTATTTCTCTGCGGACATTTCCTACCACGTGCACAGTGTGAGAATGAGGCCGTGCAAAGAGAAGTTGTGGAATGGGGCTAAATGCACCTGATCCTGAACGACTTCATTCAGGCCAATTGATCGGGTTTATGACAGCCAGAGTGTACTAAGTATTTACCCTTTTTCTGACAGGGTGTATGGTAGCATTATTGTGACATTCCCTGAGATAAACGACTCAAAGGAGGAAAGGTCTATTTTGGCTGATGGCTTCAGAGGTCCCTGTTGATGGACTGCAGGCTCCAACGTTTTTAGACCCAAAGTGAGGCAGAAGCATCAGGGTAGAAGTTTGTGGCAGAGGAAAGTGCTCACCTTATGGCAGCCAGGGAGCAGAGAGAGGAGGAAAGAGCCAGAGAGGAAGGAGCAAGGACAAGATTCAGTCCCCAAGCTTCTGCCCTGTGACTTTTCCCTTCGGCCGGACCCTACATGTCAGTTAACTTCACCTCCAATAATGCCATCAAATTATGAATCCATCAGTGGATGACCCTGCTGATGAGTTAGTGCCCTCCTGATCCTATGACCTTGCAAAACCCACCTCTAACACTGGTGTACTGGGTTCCACAATTCTGACACACGGGCCTCACGGGGAACAGTTTATATCCAAACCCCGACCTTCTGCCCCTAGGGAGGAACGGTGGCATAGAAAGGGGAGATTATTTTAAAATCTTCCCGCTCTATGTTTCACTTACGATGCTCACTGGAAATCTGGCTTAAACCCACACCACACCCGGATGCTATCTGTGGTGAAATTTCCCGCACCAGAGAAACTACTCCATCATCACTCAACGTCTCAGGGCATGGACAAAATGTAGACAGGTTCTTTGCCAGAACGTAACACAAATGGTCTCTAGTCCAACTCCCAGTAGGGTCTTTATTTCCATCTGAACCTTCCAAACCCGTGAGCCAAAATGATCTTTCCTCCTCTGAGTTGTTATTCCCAGGTATTTTGTCACATCAAGAAAAGCTGACTAACACTTTACGAGCACTGAGGATGTGTCCACTCTCCCGATCCTTACCTATGGGATGCCATGCTGTACAGCGCCACCTTTGTACAGAAAAGGGACCGCAGAAGAGAAAACAGAAGTGCCTGTCTGAGCTGCCCAGCTAATAAGCAGAGAGACCAGGATTCGAATTCAGTGGTCAGACTGAAGTCCTAGTCTCTGACTTCCTACCTTCCTACAGACACTCTCTTGTTAAACCCTCGCAGCTACACTAAAGTTAAGGCTTTATTCTCAGCACCATTCTACAAGTGAGAACAAAAGTTCAGTAATTGTCTGAAACTGTGGCTAGGAGGTGGCAGCCAAGATTCTCAAAGGCAATACTTAGAATCACTGTGTCAGACTTTGCAACCTCGGTATTATTGGTGCCTTACCTGCCTTACAGAGTAGCCACCAAGCAAGAGAGTAGCAATGGCAGGTAAGGCAAGGATAGGCTGATTGCGGCTGGCGTTTTTGATCTCTAGTTTTCAAGACTAATTATTTTCCAGTTAGGTCTGATTTTCAGAGAAACGCAGTATTTGGAGCCAGTTCATTTGCTGTTTTAGAGTGCTGCTCCCTGCATTGTAGGGGTTTGGCAGTATCCTCTACTCACTAAAGGTCCGTAGCACCCTCCCCTAGATGTGACCGTGAAACTCCCCCAAACATCACCAAATGTCCCCCAAGGGGTTGAGTTGAGCTCCTTTGCAATCTGAGCTTTCCTCTACCCACAGGTATTGGTGCATGGGCATAATAGCCTCCATGCTCACAGTTTTCTTAGTGGATCAAGACTTGTAACAATACCTGGTAATTTTGATGCTTCTCTCTTTTTGTTTTGAAGGACAATTTATTCTGCTATTGGCATTGACCTGGCATCTCATGGGTTCATAGTTGCTGCTGTGGAGCACAGGTACGTTACCTAGCAAAGCTGGATTCTTCTGTCAAATACAGGAAATATGGATGCCAACTATTATGCTTCCAGCTGGTTGTACAAGTTTATAAAAAATGTTGGTGGAATTTTCAGCTATGTGGTGAGAACAAAAGGAGATGGGGACAGAGTGTCAAAACTTAAAACAAACAATATTTGGAGAGTGTTTATTTTATGCCATGGGGTCCGATGCGTGTTTTCACACACCATCTCATTTATTTAGTCTTTGCTACAATCCAAAGAGATTCCTGTTATTACTGTTGTTTAAAGGGGAGGAAAATGAAGGTGATAAAGGGTAATTTGCCTAAAGTCAGATGACTAGTAAACAGCACACTGGGATACGATTCCAGAAATGAGTTTTCAATGCAGTTGAAGCTGCCTCCAGGAATTGTGAAAACTGAATGGGTTTTTACCCACAATAGACAATAAGCTGTTTTCCTAGAGCTCCTGTGGGGTCCTCTTTAATTTAAAATGAGATGTAGAGTGGAAGAGGACAGGGAAGTAGAAGGATAGGGGAAGATGAGTCAAGCCTAGAGTCAAAGAACGCAGGTTGCACAAGCACAGAAGGGCATGTGTGAGTAACTGAGTCTATTTCTGTTACAGAGATGAATCTGCCTCTGCTACTTACTACTTCCAGGACCAGCCTGCAGCAGATCTGGGGAACAAGTCATGGCTCTACTTCAAATCCACAAAAATAGAGTCAGAGACGCTGCGAAAAGAGCAGGTACGAGGCAGGGTGGCCTGGTGGCCTGGATGCGGGGACAGAAGGTGGCCTCTGTGGATCTAAGCTGACACACAGAAAGCAAGGCCCCTTGGCCTCCTATCCCCATTCCCAAGAGGTCTGGGGGAAGAGCGTCCAAAGAAGGAAACTCCTCAATGAAATTCTGGTTCATAGTAAAAACAAAGGCAAACCCAAGAGTCCCAGGGTGGGAAAGTGACTATTCAGAATCCTCTTGTATTAAAATTTCTAATTTTAGAATCTCAATATGATAGAGCAAATGACAGAGAATCCTCTGCCCCCTTGACCCAGGGACACTATAAGAAAGACTCCTTTTCAGGTAGGCACCATACAGTGGCACCAAGAGTGTGGGCCTCAGAGTCCAGCTGTCTGTCTGCCTCCAGGCTCCATCACTTGGCAGTGCAGTGACCTTAGAGAAGTTGACTTCCTTGTGCTTCTGTGTTTAACCTGCTACAGAATAGTTAGTGGTAACAGCACCTGCCTTGCAGGGCTGTGGGGTAATTACAGGAAATAAGCACATTGGTCGTTTCTTTACCTTGGCACTTCCCAAGTGGTGTGGCCTTTAAGCTCAGCCACGTATCATTGCAGTGGGCATTAGTGAGCAATACGTGGAAGCCCAGAGGGGCTGTGTAAGTTATCTAACATCACACAGCAGGAAAGCAACAGAGTCAGGGTTTGGACTGAGCTACACCTGCCTGCAAGGTGACTTCTAATCGCTTTTTACAAAGACATTGCCAGTATATAACAGACCAACTGTTTTTCCCACATGCTAACTCTGAACTGTAGAATAAGTGTCACAATCCTGGACTCTGTCGCTTCTTTCTTATAATAATCCTGTCAGTTACGGCATCGAGGAAAGGAGTGTTCCCAAGCTCTCAGTTTGCTTCTGGACATGGATGAGGGAAAGCCGGTGAAGAACCTGTTGGATTTGCAGTTTGACATGCAGCAGCTGAAGGTGAACTTTAAAAAGCCATTTTTCCTTTGACCTGTGGTTCGTTGTTATTCTTTGTTGTCTGAGATGCTGCTGCATCGAAAGGTAGGGCATGATCAGGGGCTGCAACACACGCACGCACACACACTCATGCACAGACACGCGCGTGCTCGCTCCAGTGCAGGTGAAGTTGACAGCCACGAAAGACGCGTGCGGTCGAACTGCAAGTAGCTAATAGTTTGGCAGTTTCTTTACGGTTTACCTCAGTCCCTCTGGGGAAATATTAGCCCTTCCTGGACAGCTCCTAGATGTTCTTAAGCTTCATCTTGAAAAGTTGACCAAAGTTTTAGATAAAATTTGCAGAGAGAATGGGGAAATATCAGACAGGAGTGGGAAATAGGGAGTGGAGGGAAGGAGGGGTTGCTTGGGTGCAGATGCGATGATGGCGGTCGGCCCTCAGGGGACAAGGAAGAGTGGGATGTCCCCAGCCAGCCGCTCTCTCCCGCATCCCTGCCTGGTACTCGGTGTCCTCTGGGCCTGATGCACCCTTCTCTGACTAACTCCTAATCAACCTTCAATTCCTGAGTCAAACACTGGCTCCTCCGAACAGCTGCCTGAACTTGTGCCCATCCTGGCCTGGCCAGGTTCCCTCCCTTGGACCGTGGCCACTCGGTGCTGTCCTGTGTGACGCTTCTGCGTTACTCGCTCCCTTGTGGTGCTGTGGGAACGATCAAGGGCCAGCAGACTAATAGGCAGGGTGGGAGAGGTGAAACGGCGCTGGGGCTGACATTTCAGAAAACTGTGGAGTTACCGTGTATATATGGTGTGTGTGTGTATGTGTGTGTGTGTAAAATATAAATGCACGTGTGTGTGTGTGTATGTGCATTCTACTTTATAAGAAAGCAAGGTACTTATCCATGCTTGAGAAATGCATAATTAGTGTGTGACTGACAAAGTCTTTGTTTTTCTAATGCCGTGTGAGATAGTTACCTATTTTTATTATGCTTTTTCATATAGGGCTCACTTGATAGGAATAAAATAGCAATAATTGGACATTCCTTTGGTGGAGCAACAGTTATCCAGGCCCTTAGTGAAGATCAGAGATTTAGGTAAGAGAATAAGGTGAAGAAAGCAAGAAAACCATAAATTATCGGAAGAGAGCGAATGGTAACAGGTGTGGGATATAATTCTTTTTTTTTTTTTTTATCAAATTCTTAGTGAAAAGGGAATCCTTTAGGGTACATAATTCTATCCTTTGCCCCAGGAAGAAACTATTCACTTCTGCTCTTAGAAACTGTCTGAACCCCTGAGTATTTTCCTCCAGCATTCTTATTTATCTCCTTCGGGACTTAACATTTTCACTTAGGAATTTATCGTTATAAACACCCTTTCTGTGGCATAATGATGGTAATAACAATATCACCATCATATAGTATTCCTAGATTTCTCCAGCAGGCAGGGTGTTTTTTTTCTTAACCCCGCACCCCAGCCTGCCTCCATCTCGAAAGTGGAGCTGGATCTAAAATTACAGGAGTATTTCAGACAGGAGCCCTTTTAACTGGCAGGAGCATTTTATCCTTGGACTACTTCATCCAAGGCTGAGGGGATCACCTAGAACCCACCACACAGAAAGTGACCAGGGTCATTTATGAAACTTCACCCGAGTCTCTTAATAATCTGTTTTAACGTAAGGTGATTCTCTTCTTTGATCCTTTTAATACACCCTGCAGGTTGTCTGAGGGCTCAACGAACAGCAAAACTTACTTATGAAAGGAAAGTTAGTGACATTTCCAGGTGGTATGCTTCATGTGCTTTTCTTCAAGCCCCACATAGTTCTTTGGGTGAATCCCCTTCAAAATATAAAGCAGTGGGCCCCTTTGTTATTCTGGGACAGGTGGAACTCCCAGAGTTCTGGATACTCAGGGGAACCGTGCATTTATTGTACTTTTTCCAGACACCTCACATTTTTAAAGAAATGCCCTCTTTGAAAACAATAGAGCAAAAATGAATAATAAAAACTGTTGAGGAAATATCTCTTTATGGTTTGTAATTCCTAAGCAAGTCCTCAAGAAAAGGACTGTATAATTCCAGGCCTGGTACCTTATAAAGGTGTATGATACACCGTCTTATACTGCAGTCTGATACCTCCCGAGCCCAGCCAGCTACCCTGTAACAAGCTGGCATGGCGGGAAGTCCGTACGTGGGCCAGCATGTAACCTGCCAACTCATATCTGCAGGTGTGGCATTGCCCTGGATCCATGGATGTTTCCAGTGGGTGAGGAGGTCTATTCCAAAATCCCTCAACCCCTCTTTTTCATCAACTCTGAACGGTTCCAAAGTCCCATTGATATCGCAAAAATGAAAAAATTCCGCCAACCTCATCAAGAAAGAAAAATGATTGCAATCAGGTAAGTACCGGTGACTTATTTCATCACTTGAAACAAAAACTTGAAACTTGGGATAAACATCAGCAGATATCATTTGGTAGCCATTGCAGAATTGCCAAATTGGTTGTTGAGATGTTCAGTTAGAATATTAGATAATCAATCAGTCTCTGCGTATGTTTACACTTGCTCCTTTTTTTTTTTTTTTTTTGTGGTGCTGGGGATCGAACTCAGGGCCTTGTGCTTGCAAGGCAAGCACTCTAATCACTGAGCTAAATCCCCAGTCCAACACTTGCTCCTTTTAAAATGAAACTGCTTTAATTATGTTAATGTATGAAGTGTATATGCTGCTAATTTAAATTTGCATTAGGATATATTCTTTTGTTTTTTTAATTTTTATTTTTGCCAAGAACATGTATTGGTACATTGTATACATAATGATCATAATCAACATGGTTACTTTGTACCTGTACATGATATATCTTGGTTTTCCCCCCTCTTCCCCTCCCCTCCCTTCTTGGAAACAACCTAAATGCCCAACAACTGATGAATGGCTAAAGAAGATGTGGTTTTTCTACACAATGGAGTACTACACCGCCATAAAGAAGGATAAACTAAAGTCATTTGTATGTAAATAGATGTTCCTTGAGAACATACTATTAAGCGAAATAAATCAGACACTTATCAGTACACATCGAATTGTTTCTCTGATATGAGAAACCATAAGTGTAAATAAGGACAAAGGGATGTAATAGATATTATGTAAAAAAAAGATAGTATTTGAAAGAGAGGAGAACTAGATAAGGAAAAGGGGGATAAAGAAGAAGGTTAAAAGAAAAGTAAGATGAAAGGGGAAAAAATGGTAAAGTGTAGTTACACTTGTTGCAAATAGGGAGGGGTGGGTGAATGGAAGGGAGGGGAGGGGAGGGGGGAAGAGGGGGAAAAACCAAGATGTATCATGTACAGGTACAAAATAACCATGTTGATTATGATCATTATGTATACAATGTACCAATACATGTTCTTGGTAAAAATAATTTAAAAATTAAAAAAAAAAAGAAAAAGAAAAGTAAGATGAAAAGGATATACTCTTATTAAACACCTGGACATGTCTATACATTTTGGGGGGTGGAATAGGGGCACGACGTATTTCATCATCAGGCCAGGCTAGTAACTCTGAAGTCAAATCATCTATTGCGTTCACCTGCTGGGAAAGAACACAAGTTTGGAGATATCCCGAGCTCTAATGGGGTGCCATCTATTCTAACACCCTTTTCTAAAGGGTGCATGAAACCAGAGCATGCACCAGAACTGGGTCTTGGAGGAGTGAGACTTTAGAGGGTGGAGAAGGGTCTGGGCAGTTCAGGTGAGGACTCTGAATTAGCTCCTTCGTCTGGGCACGCTCATTCTAAAGCAGCGGTAATGCAGTGCACCCAGCCTTCCTTCAAACCCGCTCTGCTCCTAGGCTCTCCTCTGATGTTTTCCTCTCCTCTCTGGAGATCTTGAAAGCGTGGCCTGCCCTCCACCCTCCTGCACCCTTGCTCAGCCCTGGCCTTGGTCCAGCTTCCTGAGCCGGCCACCGCTCTGGGCTGGAGGCCCCTCTGCAGCCGCCCTCCCCTGCATCTGCCCCTGAGAGGCTCCTGCACACTGGGCTTCTGTAGCCACCGTCTCCTGCACTCCCCACCCTTCAGCGCACTGGTCCTCTTCTCCTCAGTTTCACCAAGCCGCCGCTCTCCACTCGCTCCTGACTCTGTTTATTGCTTGACGTTTCTGACACTCAGGTTGTGCCTGGAATGCAGGGAAGAGGAAGCGCTTGCCAGGTGGCCAAGATTTGGGGCTCAGATGACTAAAGGAAGGCGAGGAGGAAGAGTTGCAGGGAGGGGTGACCAGATGTTTTAACCTTGAGAACTGGGAAGTCCAATGAGAATGGGCAGCTGTAAACCGGAAGAACACAGAATTCACCTGACTCCAGACGTGAACACTCTGCAGCAGACAATGACTCTGAACTCAGGGCCTCACATACGACAGCCATCTGCCTAGACTGGGGTAGTCTCAGCCATTAAAAAGCAGAAAGTATTTTTTCTAAAACCAAGATACCAGGATTCTCTGACCTGTTTTCTAGAGGGGAGAGGAATAGATGCTAAGATTCCTAAATAACAGCTTGCGACCTCCAAATACCTCTAAGGAGATCAGAGGACAAGTTTTGTTTCCCTGATTTTCACTAAATAGGCCAGCCAGGCCAGTATCTTTCCTACACCCTAACTACAAAAGTAATTTTATTAAATAATGTGCACTGTAAACGTCTCGTTTCTTATTTAGGGGTTCAGTCCATCACAATTTTGTTGACTTCACTTTCGCCACTGGCAAAATAATTGGACAGATGTTATCCTTGAAAGGAGATATAGACTCACCCGTGGCTATGGACCTCATCAACAAAGCTTCGTTAGCCTTCTTACAGAAGTACTTAGGTGAGAAATGGGTATTCTCTCATGGTCTGGACTGGATGGTGCTCAGGAAAACTCGAGAGCAAAGTTTGCTGCCGTGCATGTTGCAGATCATAGAAAGCACGTCTGCCGGTGAAAGTCGAGTCTCTCTGTGAAGCTGGGGTGACATGCTCACTGGCCACCCTGACCACAGACTGCCTGGTTCCTGTTTTAGTCTCTGCTAAAGCAGCCCTAGGAGAGCAGGGCCGTCTGCGTAATTCCTAATTCTGTGGCGCCACCTAGAGGCCCTGGACTATTTAACATGCTCAGACGCTTGATGTTTATTTCTGTTCGTGTTTTCCAGGACTTCATGGAGATTTTGACCAGTGGGACGCTCTGATGGATGGGGTTGATGAGAATCTTATTCCAGAGGCCAGTTTTGATACGGTCACCCTATCTGCACCTGTACAGAGCTCTATAGGAACAGAGAAAGGAAATCTAGATTAAAGACAGTCTTTTAAAAGTCTCGTTTAAAAATCATCTAAAAGAGAGAGTGCATGTGTGGAGAGACCTCAACGTATCTTCTGAAGTCACTCATATTTTAAAACGTGGGCTATGTTGTAATAGTAACAGAGGCTTGGGTTAAGAATTTTTTCCTTTGAATGTAAAGAATGCGATATAAAAAAAATCATACCAACCTAGGTTGTAATTTTTACTAAGATGATCCTTTTTTACTATCAAAATTAAAAACTGCTTTTACAATATTTTAATAGAGATGTGTATTAAAATAGGCAAAATGGCAATGATAATGTCTCAACGGTTGAAGATTCCCTAAATGTACAGTAAAAATAGAACTTTTTGTTTTTTATTCTGAGTTATGATCAGTAGAGCTGCGTTTTAGCAACATGATGGAAGTGGCAGTTTTTCTCTTTCACTTTTGGTCATGGTAAGAAAAATTAGAGAGCTGATAATAAAGCCACAGTTTTAACGCAGACTTGCTGATGGTATGTGGTTCCAAGATGACCATGAAATGAGGAGTGGACAAAGGTTAAGGAAGTTGGGGGCAGGGTAGAGGCAGAATAGAGAAAGTGGGTAACTTGTTTGCATTTTTTAGGGCTTTATCTCTGATGCCTTCTATTTATTACTGAACAAAGGTACCTTTGGTCTTAGAGTTGTGTGCAACAGCTGGGTTCTCCAGCCTGTGAAGGGTAACACAGGAAACATTCAGAATTACAGTTTTCTTCATTTTCTCAACTATTTTTAACAGATATTTGCAATTTTTAAAATTCTATATGTAGCAGTAATATAATGGTTAGATAGAGGTTAAAAAACACCTTAAAACATAGATACACTTATAAATCTGGCAATCATGGGAAACGTTTTTGTTTCCCATGCCTCTCATTAGTTAATACATTTTTAGGTCTAAATTTTGTGTGGCTCCTGTAATGCCCCAGAACTAAGTATAATGTAGCCCATGTGAGCAGGACCATCCATGCTTACCAAGCAAGCCTGGCTGATGGAGCAGTCTCTAGCTCCTTTGCCTGGTTGCTGGGCAACAGTGTGTCCTGATTTGGCACCATAAGCCTGATTTAGTGGTTAAAATTGAAAAAAATCACTCATTTGGAAAAATATGACTTCTCCTTGCCTATAGCCATTCAGATGAAGATTGTTTAAGCGGGAATCAACCCCTTAGCTTGAAACTGACGATTTCTACAATCTGGCCGCAGCATACACTCCTCTATCCTTCCTTCTGGTAATTCGCAGCTGTATCTCCTAATGAGTCAGCGAAGCTTGTCTACTAATTCATTATCCCAGCAACAAGCAATGTATTTATCACCTCAGTTGTTAATACAAACCCCTTTCCTTCCCACTTATTGAAATGACACCCAGTTGGTTGGTTGGTCATTTGTAATATGAGCGATGGAACCCAGGGCCTTCACATTGAGCTATATCCCCAGCCCTTTTCATTAGTTTATTTTTTTTGAGACAGGGGCTCGCCAAATTGCTAAATTGTCCAGGCTGAGCTCAAGTTTGCCATCTTCCTGCCTCAGCCTCCCAGTGTGTTGGGTTTACAGGCATGCACTACCACACCTGACTCTGAAGAGCATGTTTTTACCATCACTTGTTGGTGGCACAGGCAAATGCTGAAGGGAGAAAGTAAGTGCAGTGAGCTAGAGTTTAGAAAGAAAAAAATCTAGCATAGCGTACATAGTCTTTTTCAGGGAAAAGACAGAAACATCCACCAAATGCTTACTCCTCTTAGGAACTTTACGTAAATTATTTCTAATCTGAGAAACCCTGTGAGAAAGGTTTCTATTTACAGCGTTCTACAGATGAGGAAGATCAAGGCTGAAAGATACTCTGTAACCTGCCGGGGCCACTCATCTAGCAGGCAACATATGGCCAACAGCTGTGCGCTTTGCACGTACAGCCACACAAGCCCGCATTTTAGAACAAGGGCTTTGACGGTGGAGGGTCCGAGACGGATCAAGCTCTGAGAATCCCTCTCTGACCGCAGGCAAGCTGTTTAACTTCTCTAAAAATCTTCAATTTTCTCACCTATAAAATGTGAATAACATTACTCTGCACCTGAGAGCCAATTAAAATGGGACAGTGGCTTTAAGGTATCAGGTAATACATGAGGGCCAATATTTACTATTACTGAACTTTCCCACACCCCTGTTACAGAGAAGGAGATGGAACCACAGGCAGAAGAAAGCAAGACCACCACGGATTTAAGAATAAGCTTTATTGTAATCTCTTGTCATATTAGCAAACAGAATAATAATAAATGTTTAACTAGCAAGACAAAGCAAAATTTAAAATCCAAATAAAAATTCTGAAAGTTACTGCTAACAAAGCCACACTAAATGTCATCATATAATGGACTTGTCATGAACCTATATTTTTTCTATTTGAATGTAAACATTATAATGAAAAGATGCCAAGAGTTTTTCTTTTGAAATGTGAGTGATGTGTTAACAAACTGTTTAGCAAAGTAAATCCTCCCAGCTGATTAGAGCCATAAAAATAATTAAAGGTAGAGGAAAGATCCCAACTCCACAAATACAGCAGTCACACTATAAATACATTCTACAGCCAATCACAGGCCTATTTTGTTTTAAACACACATCAGTTTTCAAAAGTGACAACTTCCTGTGGTGACGCGCTGCCAGCCTCCTCCGCTATTCTTGGTCTGGGCAAGACACCACTTGTCCTGGTGTACGGGTCCTCCCCCAAACTGAGGTCCCCTCCAGACCCCTCTTCTGAAACAGGAAGAGAAAAACCTTCATCTGAGAAAGACATATTAAGACAACAAAATTATTTACAGGGACTCAACCATGACGAATCTAATACCTAAAAACAGAGGCAGGGAAACATGAGTAATTACTGCAAAGAAATAGAAATGATTTTTTTTTTTTTGTATTTTGGTTCTTACACCATGCCTATTATCAAAGTTTCTTCAAGAGATTATGAAATTGGCATGCTCTGTACTTTTCTAGAGTGCGTTAACAAGGCTCGTAACTAATAGTTATTGGCACTTTTTGATGAGTGTATGTTTCACATAACACCAAAGCCACCGAGCATTCCCCTCGTGCTGAATGCCTCGACTCTGAGAGCCGGTGAGCTGACCCTGAACATGGACTGCACGACTCAGAACACCCAACAGCTCAGGTCTTACTGCGCAGACCGACTCAGCGTCCACAGAGAAATTCCAGAAGATCACCATGAAGGCATCGCTTGGATGTAAACTAATTAACACTGAGAAGATCCTTTAAAGTCCTTTAAAACGCAAATTTACCAGATTTAACGATTTAATTTTCAATGTTAATTTGATCACCCAACAGATTTCCTCTGACATTTCTAGAACTCATCCTCTTAATTATCCCTGTAAGCACAAACATTTAACTCCAAATTTCCAATTTCCTTCCTTCCCCCCTTCCTTTCTTTTTTCCTTCTTTCTTTTCTTCTTTTTTCATTCTACTAGCATACAAAGACGCTGACAAGCCATTTTTTTTTTTTAGAGATTTAAGGTATGGTACCATCAAGCTTAGGAACCTGGGGTGATGAAAGTTTTGATTTAAAAACACAAGTTACCTTTAGTCGCAGTGTCATCCAGTGACAAGAAGTAAAGATCTTCTCCCATTGTCTGCAATGCAGCCTAATAAAAGAATCTTTACATTACTGCCACTTAAAAAATTGTAAGCACAGAATAGTTCAAATCAAACAGACCATAGATAAGCCAGATAGAGGATAAACTACACGAAGCACTCCTATTGAAAAGGGGACAATGTAGCTTTACAGTGAAGATTCACTGAGCACATTTTCTGTCCTTCACATCTCCACTCCTCCACTGAAGCACGAAGGACTCCCACACACCTGGGACAAGCTGGTTGTTGGGTGGAGGAAAGAGGGATGTTGCTGTCCAAGGAGCCTCCACTCAAACACCGTCCCTAGAGAAGCCAACTGATTCATTTAAGGTTTAACGTGGAGGAACAGATTCCTCCCACCTCCTGCCCCGTAACTCAGTTCGGTGTGCATGCGTCATGTGACAGGGACCCTAGCGAATGAAACGTTTTCTTATGCTAAAATCAGATGGCTCAGATCTTAAAATTCTAAAAAAAAGTCATACATAATTTAAAACTTGACAGTATTAACTTTTTAAGAAAAACTAGCTCATTTGTAGATGGATATTCTTATTGAGCTCCCTCAATTTTGAGGAAAGGATCATTTAAATCCTATGAATAACCACATCAAATATTTGAAAGCCTTACTCATAAATAGTTTGTATATATCTACTAGTTAGCTTAGAGCCAGAGGTAATTGCATATATATATTAGTTTGTGTCCACTTTATATAGTCCTAACTTGTTCTTTTCTCTCTGGCAGATCAAAGGTATTTTATTCAATTAAAGTCCTCTGTGCGCGCGTGCGCGCGTCTGAGTGTGTGTGTGTGTTTGGCTATGAACTTTTCAAAAGTAATGGATAGAGGCAATTGGGATGTAAGACAAAGTTTTGGTAAATGGGATGTAAAAAATGTGTAGCAAGTGGTTGTTTTTGATGAGTAAACAAAAATAGGATCACCATGAGGAGGCGAAGCAAGATTTAATGATTTTTAATGTGAACATCATCAAGGGATCTCAACAGTAACAGGAAATGGTTTAGTGCACTGTGGCTCGTGAACAACATCAAATACTGCACATGGTTGCAGCCAACATGGAGGGAGCTTACTAAAGAGCCCTCTTTCCCACTGATTGTAACTGCAAGTTCTGGACAGAATATAGAAAGCAATACCTGGGAATTCTCAAAAGCAAATAGGAACAGGGAGTTCAATAGCTAAAGAGAAAACTTGCACAACAGCTCACAATAGGGATACATTTTTCCTCCTCCTCTTCCCTTCTCCTACTTCTCTCTTTCCTCCCCTTCTTCCTCCTTTCTTCTCCTTCCCTCTCCCTCTATCTTCTTTCTCCTCCTTCTCCCTTCTGCTCCTCCACCACTTTGTCCTCTGGCTTTGACCCCAGGGTGGGCCAAGTCAAAACTGCTTGGCAAGCAGCGCCATTCTGACCGAATCCCCTATCACCAGCCAAAAGGTAGAAAAAAGGGTTCCTGCATGTTAGAAAATAGAAAGCGGGTGGAAACGGGCTTCACTGTGTTGTTAGTCTGTTCTCCCTCCTCTTTCCTGTCTTCTCAGCAGCAGCTTGGGTGCACAGGACCTGAAGCCCCGGGAGAATCCCTCTCTCTGGCCAGTGGGATCTGGGTGTGTGGGGCTTCTGCTGTCTGCACAGGACGGGGAGGAATTCTTATTTTCTGTTTTCTCCCATCTGCTTTGCTCCAGACGCAGGCTCAGGTACACAGGACTGCATGTCCACACAGGGAATCCGGCAAGGCACACAGGCACATCCTCTCTGGCCAGGGGACAGGGACAGAAGAAGAGGACTTTGGGGACTGGATAAAAGAGAAGCCCAGGAGCCAGAAAGTGTGGAAGAAATCTCAGGAAGGAAAGGAGCTCCAAAACCATAAACCTCTTCCCCTCCAGGAAGCCGTGTGCGTTCAGGATCACTGTGAGCTGTGCTGGGCGGAATAATCAAAGACGCCCCCAAAGCCTTCGACTCCGTAAGCCACGGCCTGAGTCCTAGACCGACCCTCAGGTGGCCCAGACATGAACTGACCTGGGGACTACCAACCAGAAGGGGACGGAACTTATGAGGCAACAGAACGGGGCTAATCACCTGTAGAAACACGAGCATCAACCTTCTTCAGAAGCTGCGAACAGGACCCAAGTATGTTCAGGGTATGACCCAAAATTACTCCAAACACAAAGAACCAGAAAGGCTGAGAATCTCTCTAGGGAAAGACAACCAACAGGTGCAACCCCTGAGGCCACCAGATGTTGGAACTGTGGCGACTGCCATGGATGTCCTTCCGGAGCCTTGTGCACTCACAGGCAGGGGTTTGGCAAGGTGACTGGATAGTGCGGAGTGCTGCAGGAGAATGTGCTATTAGGAGGTGGGGTTTGGTCAGAAGAACCGTGTCCCTGGGCTGCAACCTGGGAGGGCTTGTCTCCTTCTGGGGCCCTTCCTTCTCTCCTTCCTGCTGCCACGATGTGAGCAACATCTGCCCCACCTAGCCCTTCCACCAGGCCTTCCTTTCTTGGAGCTCGCCAACTATGGACTAAAGATATGAGTCAAAATCAACCTTTCCTTTAAATCGCAGGTGTCGAGTGTTTTGTCCCAGCAATGAGGAAAGTGACTGAGACAGGAGCTATCAGACAAAGATTGCTGAAGTAAGAAGATCTAGTTCAATAAACTCCAAACAAGATAAACTTAAATGTCCAGGCACAATTGCAAAGGAAAATGCCCTCCATGTAGTCTTAGGTAAAGAACAGAATATAAGCACTACATGGACTGTAACATCATTTGTGTCTAAAATGTTTAGATGAAATACTTCCATACAAAGGAAAATTATGAAAGCAAACTGAGCTGATTGACCTGTCTGTCTTTGGACAGGCATGTCAGAGGTGACTGTCACCTTCTCATTTTTAATTCTGCCACATTTCCTGGACTGTGTGCATCAAACTTATACTTTATGAGAGTCAGGAACACAAAGTAATTTTCATTCTTTAACCTCAAAGCGAAAAACAAGAAAGAAAACACTAATAATTAGTTTGAGCAAAGTGATAATTCTCATAATGTCCAGAAATACTGATTGTAATTGTGACTGTTTTTAACTGTTACTGCTGTAGTATTTTCTCATCATGGTGTCTAACACAAGGGCTTTGGAAGTGGTTTTGATGGTCTCACTAACGAATGCTCACAGAATTCCACGCTGCCGATGGACTCTCTTGTGACTTGGGAATGCCATTCCAGACATCCTTGGGATTCACCAGCTCCTCCACGCCATCTGAAAGGTTCAGAACCTACAGCAGAAAATGTAGTAAAACTTGGCAAGTTCCTGAAACTGACGGAACCACAGCAGTCCTTAAAATGATACGCTTTACATCACAAAGAGAATGACTGTATTAAACTTCAGTCTTAAGGTCCAAAGTCAATCCTACTTCAGTTCAACAAACATATTGAGTATCTATGCCTGGAGATGGAAGGGAATACAATTTAGACCTCAAGTGACCAAAATCTCATGGAGAAACAGATAAACATAATACAGTATAGGGTGTACAGACCTCTGCAGCAGGGCTGCTCCTGTATGCTTATACACAGGAATATAACACAAGTCGAAAGCCCATCTGGGTGTGGGGAGTGTATGAAGATATAGGGAAAATTTAGAAAATGATGCCCATGAATTCTGCCTGAAAGAGATAATGGCTAAAGTGAATCTTCAAAGGTAAATGGGAATTAACCATTTCAGGAATGGGGTGGAATACAGGTAAACAGAACTGCACTATTAAATACACAAAGCAGCAAGCAGAATGGTTATATATATGAGAAGTTAAGCATTTGTGTGTCTATCTAATGCAAAGTACAAAATACAAATAAGTAAGAGTTAGGGCTGGAGAGGTACAAGACATTCAGCTCTCCAGGATCTCCTATGTCATGGTAACGAGCCTGCCTTTATTCTAGACCAGTGGTTCTCCAATTTTAATGGTATAAGAATATACACTTTGGAAACCTGCTCCCAGAAATCCTGAAGCATCAAACCAGGCCAAGTCCTGGGAAATCTACAATTAAAAAACATACCAAGTAGTTCTGGTATAGGTGGTTTTCAGATTATGGGAAAAACATAATCAACTGGAAGTCCCTAAAAAGCTGTACACAGAAATGATGTAGTCAGCTTTGCATTTTACAGCTTCATGCTAGCAGTATCGACACTCAGGTAAAGGAGACTATGATAAGTAAGTCGGGTGAAAGGTTACTAGAGTAAAGCAGCTGTGAAAGGAAAGGCAAAGTAGAGGCAGCAGGTATGAACTGCTCCAAATAAGAGCAAAGAAGTGCAAAGTGTGGTATGGGGTGACTACACGATCGTGGGTGGTAAGACTTAGAGCCATTTCTTGCCAGGACTCTAATATATGAATGTTTAAGATGAGTTTTGTACTACATCAAATTACCAAGGGAATGAGCAGGTAAATGCCCATCAGCTGACAAAAGTTACTAAAATTCCTTAAATCTGCAAGTACATTTTGAGATAAAGCATTTACATTTCATTTACCTTTGTGCCTTCTTCGGCTATTTCCAAAATCTCACATTTAGACCATGCGTTTCTTAGACTTGACCACACGACACATTTGGATCCAACGCTAAATCCTTTCAGAGTGTAGGTGTTCTGCAGTTGAGCTGCCAAATGGAACAGAGGAAGACCCGATGCGTACCTCTCAATTCCTTTGTGAGATACACAGAAAAGTATTTTCCTAATCTGCACTTATTATTCCCATGTAATCAATATCATGTCATTCCTATATTGGTAGCAATATGTTCTTAGTCTTTCTTTTCCTCAATTTTACTTTAAACCTTTCGAATGTTCCCTCTCCTTATAAGCCTTTCTTCTTCTTTGACCATGTAGATGCAGCACACGCATTGAAAGTTACTACTAAAATCTGGTACTTTTGTGACCAGTGGTGTTGTCTGTGGTCATGACAGCTATTTCTATAGCAGGTAGCATGTTGTGAGCAAGTGGATACTCATGTCCCAAAGCTAGTACTTAACTATGATTAAATGGTGACAATGAGGAATAAATAGTGAATGTAAGGTGATAGTTACAAAAATGACAGCGTACCCACAAGATGGTATACTACGCAGTTAAAATATTCTAAAAGCATTTTAAGGGATCAAAACACGGGACTTAACACTGTAGGGTTGTATGGTCTGCATTTAGCTTTTAAACCGTATACAGAGATGTACACAAAAAAGGTAAAAGACCACAAGAAGACCATGCACTGGGTGCTAACAGTGGTCATTTCTCCATGCTAAGAGTATGATTTTCATTCTCATTATTTCATTATTTTCTCTCTGTTTTGTATAATTATTCAAATTTAATAATATAAAATAGACATTTAAAAAGTATAACACTGAAAAAGCTAAAAGTTAGCTACTTAGTTAACCTTTAAATCTTCATAAGTAGCAAAGAAAATAAATAATTTATCAGAAAGGTAACATGATAAAAGTTCTTCAAGCTTGACTCCTGCCTATTAACTTTCATTGGTTAATAGGGTTCCCTGAATCTTTTTTTTTTTTATTAAAAGGCTTAGAAATCAACTGTAAAATAAAAGCATGATGAGCTAAGTCTGAAAAACTCAAAGGATTGCTTTTACAAATGTGCAGCACAAGAGTGCTTGGCTGAAAGAATAGTTCACCAACCCATACATGGCCTTGCTTTTAAGGTTGATTTCCTTACAGTTTAAATGTGCTTGCCTTTTGATGACATTGATTTTAAGCATTTTATTTTTGAACACCAAGTTAATATTTCAGCACTTCATCTAGTATTATCTTAATTTACATTCACTTCACAACTAATTTTTCCCTTATTTAAAATGCCCTTCATAAAAGCCAGGCATAGTGGTATACTCCTGTAATCTGAGCTACACAGGAGGGTTGAGGCAGGAAAATTTAAAGGCAGGCTGGGCAATTTAGCAAGACCCCATAATTAATAACTCAGTAAATAAATAAAATGCCCTTAATAAAAATCTAAATGTGATCCATCTCTCTGCAATTAATCTTTCTTCCAAAAAAAAAAAACCCTAAGAAATTTGTATAATAGTTACTCCCTTTCCTTTAAAATAAACAAGAACTTTGGAAGACACTAAGTTAAACTTAGAAGTGCAAGAAAACAAACTCACATACCTGAACCACTGTCTGGTGAAGCATGATTATATTTCCTTCCATTTCTGTGTTCTTCCTCAGGGAGCAAAGGTATCAAGGATGAAATGGTGTCCCTGTTTTTATATTCCGGGAGTTTCTCTTCAAACAGATCCATTTCTGCATGCAGTGTGAGGTCACGGTTCTCCCCATGGAGATGCAGTGGCACCCTCAGCTGGTCATCAGCAGGGTCCCCACGACCTGCTTCCCTTACGTTCTCAGCACACCCAGGCTCTTGGGCTTTCTCACCAACCCGTACAGATGAGGGACCCACGATGTCCTCAGGAGACATGTGAGCTGCTGGAAGCTCCACTTCTGGCTGGGTCTCAGCCTCACAGCTCTGGGGAAGCTGCGCTGGACATGGCCCCAGGGTGACCTTGGTGTCACAACCTTGGGAGAGCGGCATGATGGGTGGCTCCAGGCCCAGATCCTCTCTGTCTTCATCCCTGACTGGAGAATGCTGTAAATGGATGGATTCCACTTCTAAGAATTCTTTCGAATCTTCATCAGGGGAAAGTGGAACCTCAAAGGAATTCAGTTCTAAGCTCTCTGTTTTTTCACTGGTGCGTGGCAATAATGTGTTAAATTCTGTAATCAGGAATTCATCATCAAATGCTGCCTGGTCACCCAGGTAGCACTCTTCCATGCCTTCCAGGACAGAACCAGTTCTACCTTCACGCGGGCTTTTAAAAGCTTCAAAAATGTGATCAGTTCCAGGGTCACAGAATCTACTTGGTTTGGTTTCACTGTTGAAATTTTTTGCAGCCCTTTCAGAGAGCTCATCTGCTTGCGGTTCCACATATAAAGCTTTATCATGGCCAATTTTAGTACTTGGTTTCTTCAGTCCAGCAACAGAACAGGGGTGCCCAAAGGCTCCCTTGATCTCCAGTCCATCTTTCTCATATGGCAGAAAGCTCTTAGCAGTGCTAATCTTCAAATATTTCTTCATTTTCTCATTAACGCTTTCACCTTTGCTTCTCAAGTCAACAATTGCTAAAGGGATGTCGCAAACATCCCTTTTGATTTCTAATATTGTTATTTCCAACACATCTTCTGTTACTATTTCATAAAAATAATCATTTCCCTGTTGAGGACAGGAACCTTCTGAAATATTAAATCCTGAAAGGCAACATGGAAAGGCTTGCATGGGAATGGACAAGAGCTCAGGAGGAATATTCAAGACTGTCTTTGGGGCCACACAATCTTCAACATTCCCGAAGTCCACAAGCCTGACAGATAAAAGATGATCTTCACGAATACCAGTGATGAGAGCTCTATAGTAGTGACCATCTTCTCTATATTTTACCATACAAGGATCTCCAATTCGAGGACATTGGACACTATCCCTCCAATCTATTATTTGCTTTGCAGCAGTTTGTACTCCAATTTCTAAATACCGAAGTTTCTCCGTATCAGCAAACTGACACCAGAAATACTCAGGCCCATCTACCACCATGGCATAAGCTCTGACTGTCTTCATTTGGGGTTGATGCCAGTTGAGTAACACTGTAGTGTCATTATCTGATTTGTTAGCAGACTTTGCATACTCGCCTTTAATTAGTTGGGTAGAAAGACATATTTGAGATTTTCTACTGAAAGTATATCTCCTAATCATATCTTCTGCTATGATCCCATGTTCATCAGCAAGGATAACTTCCCATTTCTCGTGAAATTTAACAAATTCACATCTTATTTGAGCCTCATTTGTCCTTTGGATGAAGTGAAACATCACTTCCTTGCATTTGACAATGTCAGGAACCCAAAGTCCCCTTAGAGAGCAATGAATGCACAGTTGTGGTAACAGAGCATCGGTGGGGTCAAGCCTACTGATGTTGTCAGTATGGACCATAGAAACATTGCCATAATCGATGAACTGCACAGAGAGAAGGCTTTCAGGTTGTTGCTCCTTGACCATAGCTCGATACCACAAACTGTCTTCTGAGAAAATGGCACATATTACATCTCCCTTTTGCAAAGGACCTGCATAGTGCTGGGGTCGTGTTTTCTCATCATTTAATCTCTCTGAAAGATGATTAATTTCAGCTTCATCTTCCACTAGCTGAACATAAAAGTCGGAAAGGTCGTTAATATGTGAAACATACACAGTTGTTTTAAAGCCTGGCATTATCGTCCTCTGTGGGAACTCATAGAATTTTAGAGGCAAATCTTTGTTACATGAATCTCTTGTTTCCACTTGAAGGGTGACTTTCGGTTTTGTGGCTTTCAAAGATGGCTCATCAAAAACGTCTTCTTTCTTTTCTCTTGGAAAAGGAAATACTTGATTATTTTTATTTCCCACCAAGCCCTGATGGTGAGTGGCACAGGTGGTCTTTGCTGAATTTTGTAAGTGCTTGAGCTTATTCCATGGTGAGGTGATCTTAGGCTTGAATGATTCTTCCAAAATCTCTAAAGTGTGTAATTGGTTCTCTGCTGATTTACTTAAATACTCCATAGGTGAAAGCTTCACATTTTCATTCTTTTCTTTGAGAGTTTCAGTTTTGGAGAGGAGTGTTTCACTTTCTTTCTCTTTGTCCCTTGTTGTAGTTTTGCAACCAAGTAGCCCTAACTTCTCATTAATATTAGCATTGATTTGAACATGGTCATCATATAGCTCTGTAATCAGTCTTCCATCTGGACCTTTTCCTACGACTCGGGCCTTCACTGACTTATCTAAAACGGTCTCTTGAAACCATATTGTAACTTCTTCTGGGATTTGATCAGGAATGTCAGATAATGAACATTTCACAGCCTGCATAGGCAGAAGTAAAACCTCATATGCATCATGAGGTATTGGAAGCAGATTATCACTTGTCACATACACATTTCCAAAATCAACAAAGAAGACTTTAGTGGGTTCTTGTTCAATGACTAGTCCGCGGTACCAGTTGCCATCAGTATACTTGGCGAGGCACAAGCTTCCAGGGGTCAAGGGCGATGACTGTATACTGGGCAAAACTTTAATTAATTGTGTTATACGACATGACAAATGCTTTAAAATATCCACATTTTTTGCCAACTGGCAATAAAATGTCCAAGGGTTATCAATATGTGTTACACACACTGATTCCTCACTTCCAATTTTCACATCATGTGCAGAATAATAGTAGGAATGTAGCCGAACAGAAGACTCCAGAGGCTTCTCAAGTTTTATTGGTCTCGCAAGTCTCTTCTCTACCAAAATGCGGCATGCGCTCTGAAAGGGTGTCAGTAAATCCACAACATTAAACTGTTCATTGTGTACCGAGACTACCGCAAATATTGTGCAACTTAATTCTAGATAGTTTTGCAGTGCATTATGCACAAATTCACTAAAAGCTTGTGTTGCCTTCTCATCCCAAACAAAGGGATTTTCACCAGTTGGTTGGATTAAGTTATAAAGACTGCACCTGAAAGCGAGAGCTGTAACTCTGAGAAACTCATCGCTAGCTGAATAAATATTCTTCACGGAGACTACATCTGTGTCTCCATAATCTACAAAGTGCACTCTGAAGCGCTCCGCAGACAGTGCCCCTGTCACCAGGGCTCTGGACCACTCTCCACTTGCTGGCCGCTTTGCCAAACAAGCAGGGGAGGCCCCCTGGTAAGGGGCTGCTGTGCTTTTGCAGTAGTTGTCAATGTCACACATTAGAGCTCTAAATTCTTCTGGGGTCCCAGCCAGCTGACACCAGAAATTGCCAGGGTTTTCAACGTGAGACACTTGGACCTTTACTGTACTGCCCACCTCTAGCTCTTTAGAATACGGGCTCGGCTTCATTGCTAAGAAATCCAGTGGTGTAAGAGAAGAATAAACAGACGCTACGTTCTCTTTTTCCCACACAACTCCTCCAGTTGAAATGTTTGGAACGACAGCTGTGTCAGTCAAAGCTTCTGAAACAGATGGGGTTTTATCTCTCTCTGATGTCTGTTCTTCTACCTTCTTGGCAGAAGATACTTTGTCATTCTCAACAACACAATGGTCTGAATCGTACCCCAGGGGGTGGGCATGGACTGCCACGCCTTCTGTGATGTCAAACTCCTGGTACTTGGCATAGCCAGCTTGAGCAATCACCTTCCCGATGTTCTCTTCCCCTGTTCTTGACTCATCTAGAATTTCTATGACATACTGATGTGCCCGCTTGTCCAGGGTGTGGATGACCAAGTCTTTGTGGAGGACAGTCTTTTTGAAGAAGGAGATTGCCTCCTGACTCCAAGCTGTCCCCAAAGGCCACACATCAGCAAGGGTACACCTCAGGGCCAGCGCAGGCAGCCGCCTGAACTGGGGGAGCAGCATCCTCAGGTCACCCCAGTCCACATGCTCTGTGTTGCCTTGGTCGGCTAGGAAGACTTCCACATTCCTGTCACCTCCTTTGGTGACCATGGCCCGGTAATAGCCACCGTCTTTCCATTTGACGCAGCAGAGGTCCTCTGGCTCAGGTTTCAGGACTACCCCCTCCAGCTTGCTGGCCAAGGAGTAGAAACTGCACATCCTTCTCGCCAGCTTGTGGAAGGGGCTGCTGTGTTTCTTCAAGTGGATCCAGAACTCTGAGGGGCTGGTGACAAACTGCACCTGGGCGTCGTAGAAGGTTCTGGGCTTCAGCCTGACGGACCTCAAGCCAGGACACGAGGCATCTGCGTCGTCCTCGGCCTGCGTTCCTGGGTCCTCTTCCTCCTCCTCTTCTTCATCCTCTTCGTCGTCTCCTTCCTCCTCTTCCTCCTCCTCTCCTGCGCTTTGGAGGAACTGGTCGGCCAAGCAGCACGTCTGCGCCCCGAACACACGGTTGAGGTTGACGCCGTCCTCGCCGTACAGAGTGACATAGTACACGTGCTCGAAGGCGCAATAGAACTCGATCTTGGCACTCAGCGCGCGGCCCAGCAGCAGTGCCCGCAGCTCACGGACCTGTGCGCGGGACCAGCCGTGGCCCCCGTCCCAGAGCCCCAGCAGGGCACACGGGTAGGTGACCACAGGCATGCGGAAGTGCTCGGGCAGCAGGGGGCGCAGGTGGGTGCGGCTCACCAGCTCCTGCCGCCCCAGGTCCACCAGCAGCACCTGTGCACAGTGCCGGGCCCTCAGCGTGGCGAGCAGCAGCGCGCGGTGCCAGCGCCCGTCGGGCCCGCAGGCGGCACAGGGCGCGCCCGGCTTGTCGGGGCTGTCGTCGGGGCCGCCGTCCGGGCCGTCCTCAGGGGCCCCAGGCCCGGCGTCTCTCGCAGTCCCCGGGGCCCCACCGTAGGCCTGCGCCATGCCCTCCGACAGCAGCTGGATCTCTTGCGCCAGCCCGCGGAGCTGGCAGTGCACGCGCAGCGGGTGGCACACGTGCGTGACCACCACGGGCTCCGTGACGCCGTGCTGCAGCTGGGGGTAGAAGTAGTCGGGGCGCGGCGGCCCGGGCGCGCGGCGCAGCAGGTGGCGCTCCAGCAGCGGGCGGAAGAGGCGGTCGGGCAGGAGGCACGCCAGGCCCAGCTCCTGCAGGCGGCGCGCCACGGCGGGGACGTCCAGCAGCACTAGCGGCCGCGGCGAGGGCAGCACCTCCGCCACCCGCCCGCGCAGCTCGCGGCCTCGCAGGGCGCTCAGGAAGCGCACGGCGTCCGGCGCCCAGCGCGGCGGCTCCCCCGAGCCGCGGCCCGCAGGCACCAGGCCGGCCAGCACGCAGCCCAGCGCCTCGCCGCCCGTCTCCGGGTCCCCGAGCAGCGCCCGCAGCGCCACCGGCACCGCGTCCGGGCGCGCGTCCACCGCGCACACCCGCAGCGCCAGCCAGGCCCCGGCCGGCGGCGCCCAGCTCATGGTGACCGGCGCGGCGGGCGGTGACCGGTGGGACCAGCCGCCTCGGCGAGACGGGGCCTCGAGGGGCTTGTAGGGGCCCGCGGAGGGCGCAACCTGCCTGAGCTCCGCAGCGAGGATCGGGCCCGAAATCGCTGCCACCGAGTCCCTCCAACCAGGGCCGCAGAGAGGCCCGAGTGCTGTGGCGACAAGGGCGCGTGCTGGGCGTTGGGCAGCGAACGGCCGGGCTGCAGGGCGCATGCGCGCACAGGGACGAGACCCGGATGGCCCCAGTCGGTGGCGGACCCTCTATGGTCTCCCGGCTTCAGCCCCAGAGGGGACCATGAGAAGGGGAGGGAAATGGCAGCCTTCCCTTCCTGCAGGTCCTGGGCCCCTGCAATCCACTTTGGAAGGCGTTTGTGGTGTGTACTGAGCCAGCACTGTGTGGCCTGCCCGGAGGAAGTCTTCAGGCCCTGTGTCTGCGTCCGCGTGTTTCTGGACTTCTCTCTACACCTGCCTCTCCCCAGGACACTCTTTGGAACCTGAAGGCGGAAGTGGCCTGGGAAACGCAGCGAACTGTGCCAGGCTCCCAGGATGCACCTGCATTCCAGTTGTATGCATGTGCGAAGTTGCACACATCCCCGGGAGCTGCTCACACACAAGGTGCTTCTTCCTAAGACCCCGGCCTGACAGTGCAAATCCCAAGGTCTTCGTCTGTCCGGATCAGAGGCCACCACGTGCTTCTAGATCACCCCTTGTCCCCCTTTGGTGATACTTAGAGTGTGTTGGGTGATCACTCAAATGCATTGTGCAGGCTCCTTTCCAGGGCCCTTTCCTCGTGTTTCCTCGTGTCACAGAATCTAACCTGGGGTGGAGACAATACATGCTAGCTAAATGAAGGAATGAATTTGGCTAAATGAAGGAATGAATTTGATTTCCCTAAATGTTTTTGATTTTTCCCTGATGAACTCATTCTTGCATATTCAATTCCATTTTCTAAATTTTTACTAATTTGTGAAACAGTCAAGATTCAGATTTAAAAAATAAATCCTCTCTTAACTTTCTGTTACCGTCCTAACTTGAAACCACAGCAGAAGAAAACAAAACCCTTGATAACAACTCATTAGGCATTTTAAAACATTTATTTTTAAAAATCGGAATAACACTATATTTACTCACATATATTCCTGTTTGTTACCAGATATTTTCAGCAAACAGACCTCTTTAAGTATCTTCATCTGCACTTATCAAACCTTCAAAGTGGCTCCTGCTGCTGTTGACAATCACAGCAGCCTGCTGGGGGCAAAGTATGGGGAGAGAAAAATAATCATGTATTCCTCAAAATTCAGATATAACACAACTAAGCGGCTGTCTGTGCATTCATATGGTATCTATGAAGGCCAAAGGGCAGTATCATTTCCATGCCTCTGCTACACAGAAGGATAATGGACACACATCACTTATTAACTATTAAACAACTGCTAATCCAATGTTAAATTGTTTAAAACTACCAAATTCTAGGTCTTGTAGAATAGACATTAAATTGACGAAGGTGGTATTTCCTAAAATTATGATGACATGTTTAAACACATACGATTTTTTAAAAAGGAAGTTGAGCATCTCATATGGTAAACCAGTTGACAGCATTAGAAGTGTTACCTAACAATTATTCTGAAGGCAGGAGAAAAACAAAATATGACTTATCGCTATACAACTTTTCTTCTCTACACTACCCCCCAAAAAAACCCTTCTTAATTCTACCAAGACCATCTTTGTGGCCCCTATCTGAAGTTTCTGAGGGAGCAGACAAGTATTCGAGGTCCTTGCTGTCAAACAGCTGGGGAACTTTACTGCGAAAGTGTAGCACTCATCTAGCAGCAGGAAGCCACAGTGCAAAGGTGTTGAAGCTGTTCGAGGCTTCAGTTGCAGCGTACGGGATCCTCTCAGATATGAAATTGGGGTTGGCCTCACCAGTCAAGATGAAGATGATGGGCAGTGACGGCAGAGAAGCAGTGGACGGCAGGGGACACAGTGTTGGGGAACCCAGTGCAGGGTCTCAAGGCAAGGGGCACAGCAGCGCCTCTGCAGGGGCCGGTGTGCAGGAAGAGGAACAGGCTGGAAAATGGGGGGTCGGAAGGAGTGCCTGGATATGGCATGAAAGATGTTAATTATGGGTGGGAAGGAGCGACTGGCAGGAGAATAGGGGGGTGACCTGCCCAGAGGTGTCTGAAGGAAGAAGGTCAGAGGGATCTTTCTCCCTGAGAAAGCCAGCTTTCAAAATGAGACAGTCCAGTTACTTATGTTTGAGTTATACTTCAAAGCCTGAACAATTCTTTCTCAGTCTTCAAATATGAGAAAATAAATCCTAATAAAAATATAAATCCTATTTTTAAAACATGACATCAATATAATGCCCCCTTTTAAGTCCAGACAAGGTGAGACTCCAGTGATCACATCATCTTACAAAGATATGGAAATTTACAGAAGTGAAGGGACTCAGTCCTAGCTTTACCACACTGTTAGGAGGGCCCCATACAGAATAAAGGTCTTTATAGTTCAGGTTCCATTTTCCTACCACATTACCTGGCATTCAATAATCTCTATCTATGTTTGGTAAATTTTAGAATCCTGGTTTAATTGAGGAGAAAATCCTTTATTAAGCCCCCTCCCATTTTTTAATCAGGTATTAAAATTAAGCATTTTTCTAAGAGAGGCCCTGAAGAAATGTTTTATCTGTTCTCATCATCAGAGAAAAACACATGCATCAATTGTAAATAAATAACGCTTGGAGATCTGAAGATGACATAACAGCAAATTATTTTCCGTTTAAAAGTCCCTGGATGTGTTTCTTTTTGTTAACAAAGTGAAGGGAATTTCAGACTCGTGAGTCACCCATTCTTAAAATAATAAAGACAAAATTAGATGACTTGTTATATATACTGTAGTTGTAATCCATGTTTTCTGGGGACTTAACAGCAAAAAATGCTACAAATGTGAGCAAAAATTCAAACGAAAACACAAAATACATCCTGCTCACTAGTGGGTTACAACCAAACAGGACACAGGGCCCCTGGAAAATATACATTACTCCCAAGAAAAAATTTAAGAAACTCTCTCTTTAATTACGTACATATGCTAGAGAACTGAGAACTATATGTAACTAATAAATGTATATACTTTTGGTAAGAAAAAAAGCATTTAAAAGAAAAAATGTAAAAGCAAAATAAAAGGAATGTGAATGGCAAGAATCACTAATATTGAGCTGGAGAGAAAGAGCAGAACTGAAGAAAAAAAGTGAGGCCAGAACTGTTCCATCCATGAGCACAAACACAAGCTCAGAGATCTGTACTCCTTGAATTTACTATGGATTGTGTGCAAATAAAGCAAATTTCCCAGATCACTGAGGAATGTGACTGGATATATGCTAAATATACAGGATTTGGTCAGATTTTGGAGGGTCATAAGGGTCAAACTGAAGGACACAATGACTCCACTCTAAAATTCATGCTGGAGGCAATCTAGATTCCTTCAAAATGCATGAGACCAAAAAAAAAAAAAAAAAAAAAAAGAATATAAAATACTTGGAAAAAGTTTTGGAAGATCAAGAACCCTGGCCTGGCTTGTGAAGATAGCGTAAGACATTCACTTGGTGCCTAACTGGTGCAAGTTAACTGTCCCTTGCTATAATCATAATACATAGGATGTCTGAATTTTTGTCCTGGTTCTGCTACTAAGTCACTTCTGAGTGTGGGCAGCTGGCTGTACTTGCCTTGGGTCTCAGTTTCCTACCATGTAAGGTGAGAAAGTTAAACCAATGTTCTCAGGGAATCATTTACTTAGGGTAAAAATCCCAGTTATTCACATTGATTCAGATCCCAAGGAAAAGTGTCAGTACTTAAGCAATATTTTAATCCCACCTCCCCAAAGAATAGAGCTAAATCAATTCTTCATGGTTGAGTTTGCATGTAATTATTTTAATCCAGTTTTTACATAATTTCAAAAATTACAAAACATAAAAAAACCAAAGTTTCCCCAAGGCAGTTCAATGCAGAACACTTGGGAATTTAAGCACATAAAATACATATTAAATATATTTGATAACTTGGCTACAGATTGATAGACACAATAGGGAAAGTAGACAACTCAAAGCTTTGAAGAGATTAAACTCCACATTCAGCAACTAGGAAAATGATAAACTATTGCATATTAGCATAGCACATTAGAATACATTTATTTTAAAGTGTACTCCTGTTGGAAAATGGCAGTGATTATATATTGGGGCCGCTGCAGAGCACATGTAGATGCTTTTCTGTCCAGCATCAACCCTGTCGATCATGAGTTCTATTTTGGCAATGCCATAGTCTTTCTTGGGCCTGCTCTTCTGAGTTTTCCTATTTTAACAGTTTCAGCCTCTACCCATATCTGGATCCCATCCATACAGAACGCCCACTGTCTTAAGGTTGGGAGAGCAGGAGAAGCTGGAAACATTTCTTACCTTTCTAAAATAAGAACAGGGATTTAATTTGAAGGTTGGAGACATGACCCTGTACCAGACAGTTTACCACATTTTAGGCAAGATGCTTTATCAGACCGAGAGTCTCACTGGCTTTTCCTCCCTCTCTCTAGAGCCCTTAGTGTTAGGGGAGGGTTACGAAAGGACCCGCAGCTCTAAAATACCACTGAAAGGCCCATGGCAACAAAAGGCCCTTTGTAAGAAGATCTGCGCAGCTGAGCTTTGATCACAAGTTGCAGTTCTTATGCATCAGGAGTCCTGCGAGCTGGTGACAAATCCGGGTTGTAACAGGAACTTTAGTCAAGGCCCGAGTCTACGGCTGTCAGGGAGTTACTATTAGCAAGTGTGGGGGTGTGGACCCATTAACACAACACTAATGATCGCAAGGACACCAACTGTGTATCTCCTCTTGGCTTCATTCATCCTTCTCACCAGGAAAGGCCACTGACTTCCTTCAACACTAGGGAAACTCAAAACGTTCATTCAGAAATTTTCATTTGCCTCCCTTTAGTTTACAGCATGTACACTTTAACAAGAGAACACTGAGTTGTCGCACTTCAACTATAAATACCGACATAGCAGGCTGGGTATACTTCTGAACCACTGGTGTGTATATATGTATACACTCCTCCACATCCAAGCTGTCTGCTCAGATCCGAGAGGCTGACGCCGGCCCACTCCTCCTCCTCCCAGCAGGCTCTTTGCACAGGGCGGTGGCAGAGGCCAGGCCTTCTCACTGAGGTCAAAGTGGCCAGGGTTCCCTTCTTCTTTACAAACACTGTGCTGGGTCTCTCTGGGTGGCCTTGTGAGATCGGACCAGATCACTTTTAGACAAAAAGAGGAGTCAAAGAGAACTTGGGTTTCCAGAGGGAAAAAAAATGCTGCCCCCTATAAATCACAGTCTCAGTGGAGTAAAGTGTCTTCCTAAAGAGGTAGAAATAATAGGGGGTGTGTGTTGCAGATGCCCACATTCAATAATACCCAGCACTGTATCTGTAAGGACTTAAAATGGACAGACTCCACTCAGCTCTCTGATTTTTTCATAAGTAAGCCAGAACACCAGTGACCAAGGGGTCTGAAAGATTAACCAAAGAAGTTAGTGCATATTTCAAAGCAATGATCAAGTCTACATATATGCATTTACATCTTTGAGTGACAAAGTCATTTTGAATCCACTGAAGCTGAAAACAAATATTTTGTCTTTTATCTTTGTAAAGTACTTTATAATTTACAAAGCGTCTTAATGTCTCATTATCACAGATTTCTCTACAAGATGATTTACAAAAGGAAAACTAATAATATTCTGATTTCACAGATGGGCACTGAGGCTTAGCCGTCAAATGCCTGCTGACGTGGGTGCAGCTGGACCAGAGGCTCCAGTTTAACATCCCAGCGCGCTCGTCACTGGACCACCCCGGTTGCAGGCTAGGACTCAGGGCCCCGACTTCTAGGTGAGCTCCTCCCTGCGGTGTTTGTCCATGTGGTGTGATGATGTGACACATCACACGTCTCTAATGAGAGTTAAGAGCGTAATGCCAACACCTGAAGTCTCACATCTCCATAAAACCCACATTAACTAGGGAAGAAAGCTTCGAGCTCAGCAAGGTCTGACTTGAGCTGAATGAAGGTATAGATATCGCTAGAGGGATTATGAAATGACGTGAGTTGGAAAAAGATATAAACGCTAAGGAGTGAAAACATTGGATGGAGAAAAGGATCTCACTGGATCTAATTTCTGATCAGTATGTACTGGAGAAGAACTCTATCCTACTTGAGACATAAGCTTAAACAATTAGAGCACAGAATGTATGTGGGTAGAGCGTTTGTAATGTAGTATGTCATGTGTGGAAATACCGAGCATTTTATGTTATGTCGGTAAGCTGAGAATTCACTAAATAGCAGGTTTAAGGGAACACGTCTTTGTCAGACATAGATAAAATAAGGAATATAAAGTGGTGAAGATACTGTATGTTACGTAAAATAAAAATGAAGTGAGCCAGTGACATTGCTGTGGTCAGATGGTGGAGGGAGAGGCCTTAGTTAAGGGTGAACTGTGCAACAACCCCGAACTGCTGTGGTAACCAGAGTCCTCTGTGCCAAGGGCAGCACCATGGCACCAAGCTGCTCAGCACTCATGAAATGAGCACTCGGCAGCATGAGAGCAGCACAGGGTCCTGCTACCTCCAGCTGGTGGCAGAGGGTGACAGAGTCTGGCTGGGTTCTAGCACGGCTGGGGCAGGGCTGAGGGGGTCTTGGGGCTGAAGAATGAGGGTAGAAAGTGACTGGAGCCTGCCAGCCCCGCACATAGTGGGGGTGAACGCCACATTTACTCAGCGGTTTCTTCCCTGGCAGGGCAGGGCACTATTCATGATGCAAGGGTAGGGGAACCCACGTTGCTTCCTCGGGTCTGGCTTTTGCTGTAACTCCTGCAAAAAAGCAGCGTCCTTTCCTATGCCTGTTACTATGGAGCTGGACCCACAGGAGCTCTCTTGATATTGACATTCTTATATACAAATTTACAAATAAGCTCTCTGTAGCGACTCCATGTTAGCACATGCCAGATACTGCTCGGGACCACTTGGGACAGAGTGTGCTGTCCTGGAGTTGCCAGCACAGAGGTGTGCAATGTGAACATGCAGGAGGTTCTGGCCTAGCCATCGGTTCCCATGAATTCAGCTGGTGAATCTTCACTTTCAAGGCCGATTTACTTGGAGGAGTTTATGAATCAGGGTTCCAAGCTTGGAGTCACCAAGTCACCACTGTGGCAAAACCACAAGGATGTGGTCCTGGTGATTTAGGCCAGTCAGTGGCCTTTCTTTGGTAATGCCCCACCTCACTGCACCCTCTCTTCTTTCAACATCTCTGTAAACCGGCTGCAGACCTTGAGCATCTCAGCGTCTGCTGCAGCACAGAGGGAAGGGCTGGAGCTAGGCAGACCTACAGTGAGTTCCCAACTCTGCCACACACGAGCTCTCGGACCCTGAGCAAGTCTCTTACACGGTGAGCCGAGTGCACTTGGCATCAGATGCTGCCGAGGGGCTGGCTACTCATTTTTTGCATTAATAAACACTACACACCCTCAAGGGTGGCTTCAACGACCACCGTCTGTGGGCGGTGCTCAAATCTGAATCTCCATCCCCATTTCTCCAAGATGACCCAGACCTGTATGTTAAGCAGGCCACCCAGACATCTCGACCTGGACGTCCTGTGGCTATCTGAGTGCCCTGTAGCTAACGTACAAACCTTTTTCCCTGCCAGAGACCCTCATGTGGGCAAACTGCTCAGGGCCTGACATTTCCTTATCCTCTCTATCCATTCCCTTGCCCTCGGTCATGTCTCTACCTCCTAAGTCCAAAAACCCTTTCCGATCTTCTTCTGTCCCCATCATCAAACTCTCATCTATCTTTCATTTATCACGATTCCCAGCCTTTTCCGAGCCCAAGGAAGCCCAGGAAATCTGAGAATGCAGATTCTCCTGGCTGTGCCCATGGCTGTGGCTCCCAGGCCCTGTTCCTTCCTGCCTCTGCCCCGCTTCAGCTGTGCCTCCCCCGCTGCTCCCCTGCAGCCTGGGTGCCCTGGGCCACCGGGCAGCCTGCAGCTCATGTCCTCATTGAGCGCTCTGTCCACTCCCACTGTCCCTTTCTGTGTCCCTCTGACCTGGCTGAGTCTTACTCTTCCTTCGGGTCTAAGTTCAGACATCTCCAGGAGGGCTCCTTAACGGCCCAGTGTAGACGGCACGGACAGCACCTGGCATTCTTCCCATAACACGCAGTAAGTACTCAAATGTATAAAAAAATCACATAGTACTATATTACATTAATTTTTTATTGTTTGAATTTCTAAGCCATAACTCACCTATTCTTTCAAGTATTTTCTAACTTACAAAAGACTTGAGTACCTTGCCTTTATTATATTTGCTACATTACTTAAGCACATCTAATTCTACATCTTAGTTCACGTTAGTAAAAAATAACATCTAAACCAAATAAGAATGATAAAATGCTTTCTTACAAAGCAGAGGTATTCTTGGTGATAAGAAGTATTAATAGGTAATGTAATACCATCCAAGTAACAAATTTTGTTTGTAATAGTAAAATTTGCCTAGGAAAGATCTCTACTCTGAAACCTGTGCACCCATCCCAGTTGGTTATATTTTAGCTACACAGACTTCTGAAAGTGGCATATTATCAGGTTTTATGTTACCACTGGCTACTCTTATCCTATTTGTTAATGGAGGTACAGTGGTACCTTGGTTCATGAACTTGGATTCTTTCCACAATTCTGGTCGCAAACCAAGTTGGACAAGTACCAAATCAAATTCAATAGTTCGGTTCAATGCTGACTTCATGGGGAAATTTGATTCATTTCTCGTCCAGTTTGGTTTGCAACCAGAATCAGCGAGAACTGAGTATGTGAAGTGAGGTACCACGGTCAATGATTCATTTCACCTCAATCTGCCAAAGGTGGCACTACGACTCTGGGGAGAGGTGAAGGAAAACTAAAAACAATTTTCAAAGAAAAGATGGGCCTTGGTTTGGGGGAAGGGCCATGACACAAACTGGAAGAGACAAGGCAGGCTATTTATAGATTAACACTAATTCAAATATAAAGAAAAGAAGAAAGAAGGAAGAAATGAATCCTAACTTTACCATTCGCAGCCAAGATGGTAAAAAGCCTTTGTACAGACTCATGAACCCTTCACCCTGAACAGCCTGAACCAAGCAGTCGGTCGACGATTTGTACAAGAGCCCCCTAGGGAGGAAACCAGAGAGCTTTGTTAAGTTGCTTCCATGTAAGCAGATGTACAGAGCAAATAAACTAGTCTAAGGAAACATCTTATACTAGGTGTGGTTCCATAGGTATAGATACAGATGTAGATAGCTTTATTTGAGCTTAAAGATAACTCTCACGGCTGACTCTTCTCTCTCACCCCACCCCTGGTCTTACATGTATTCATGCTGCCAGACTCTTTCAGAGAGCATACTATACTATTTTATATCAAATCAAATTCTCCATGTTACCTGAAAGTCCTAAGCTTCTGAAGAAACTGTTCTGTGAATTCTCAGCAGAGTATGCTTTCAAAAACTCTTTGAAAACAATAAAGTCACAATGAATACCTTGTGTCTAAATAATATGATTGTCAATTAGCTTATTTCCCCAAATGCATAGTACTTTTTCATCAAAGAGAAGGTAATTACATAAAAACAATTTCTTCGTTAAACACAAAAACATATAAATACCTTTCTGTCAAGAATAACGGTATCTTTAAAACATCTTTAAAGAACAACATTACCAACATTCAACCACACGAATACTGAGGAGTTTCTAATTACCTTCCTTGTTTATCTCGTGGTTGGTTCATTATTCGGCTTTTGATGACATCAGCTGGTGTTCCCAGAATAGAGGCTACCAGTCCAGAGCATAAACTGTAGTACAAAAAAATGAAATGGAAAGAGAATACACAGTAACTTCTAAATTTTAAGAGCAGGGAATTGACACTGGAAAAAGATGCTGAATATGTTACTATACTATTCTTCATAATTATGCTCTTTTAGCTTAAAAATAATGCTGAATACAATGGAGAGGCAGAAAAAAACATACAAACAAAAAGAACGGCAGCTAACAAATCTGTACTGTGTGCTTGCCGGTCTAGGTCCCTGGAAGGCAGCAGGCAAGGCAGGAAACGTGCTGCCTGGAGCCTATGTTGTGTGGGAAGAAGCCAAGGAGAAAGCAGCGGTATCAGACACTGACGGATGCTACAGAAAATCAAATGGGCACACGTGGCTGAGTCACTGGGCGATGGCGGGCAGACAGGGAAAGGCTCCAGGGTGGCAACAGAAGGTAGTCACCTAAAGGGCCCTGCAGGAACAGCGGTACAAGTGGACGGAAGAGCAAGCACAAGAGCCCAAGTCAGGGATGCTCTTGGTGTGTTTAGAGATCACCGACTGGGCACTGTTAATACATTTCCGGTTTCTCACAGCAGCATAGAGGGAGCTAGGCTTTGGGACCAACCTCACGAGCTGAATGAAATGACTGTAAGTTAAAGACAGTAGTTATCCAAAAGGAACTCATTCTAATGGAGAATGTGAAATCATGTTGTAAAGAGAATAAGACTGTGTCCCATCCCACAACACTTTCCTTCCCATCCCCATCTGGGAAGAGCCCATCCCTTCAGACCCTTTTCTAACTAACTCCTCCTCCTCCCTGGGCCCTTCTAGAGGCCACTCTGTTCTTCCTCTGGGCCCCAGTGACCAGTTCCTTCCTTCAGCATTTAATTCCTCTTGCTCCCCCTGGTGGAAGCTCTGGGCAGGACTTCCACTTCTGTACTGGCTTCTGGAAGGGCCCTTAACAGAAAGGTTGTACCCGGTACATCCCTGGGCTGTGCTGAAGGCGATCACCAGAGCCTGTCCTGCGATGGCACCACCAAAGTACAAATTTTGTCTAATTTTGTCTGCCTTTTCCCTTTAAGAAAATTACTCTTGCCGGGCATGGTGGCGCACGCCTGTAATCCCAGCACTCAGGAGGGGAGACTGAGGCCAAGAGGATCGCCATGAGATTGAGACAGGACTGGGCTACATAGTGAGTTCCAGATCAGTCTGAACTAAAGAGCAAGACCCTGTCTCGAAAAACAAAACAAAACAAAAATATTATCCTTTGTAAACATACTATCATCTTTCTCTAAGGGTAATACCCCTGGATTCCTGATCAAAAGTGACCAAAAGTTAGAATTTACCCCCAAAATGGAAGAGAAGATAAAAGGATGAAAAGAGTCAAACTAAAGCAATCCCTTACCTGGACAAACCATGAGTCATGATATTGTCCTCAAGTGGTGTATTCAAAACCAAGTAGTGTTTCACTGTGTCATAAGTGGTTAAATCTGGCAACGGACAAAGAAGGTTTAAATGTTCCTGTGTTCAAGACCGAATGTATTCTGTGTTGATGTTAGGCTTAGGGGGTTAGGGTTAGGCCTAGGGTTAGGCTTGGGGCAGGAATGTGCCCCAGAATGAAAGGTGGAGGGAGGGAGGAAGAGAGGAAGACACAGGCACTGCACTGTGTCGCAGGGACCCTCGAGTCCAGCTAGGCCCAAGGGCAATGCAAGCCTGCCTTCTCAGGATGCAAACCGATACATTCCTTTGAGCTACACAGGCTGAGTTGGGGCCCTGTATTATGAACAACCATCCCAACCACTGTTCCACATCAAGCTTCTTATACTTTCTTTTGTTGAAAACAAAGAGCTATTAAACGCTTCATACGGGGGCAGGGAGGTGACAGCACAATGCTAGAGTTTTATAAAGGTTACCCCCAGGCACAGGGAAGTAAACTAATGAAGGCAAGAATGGACAGGCGCATTCGATTGTTTGCCAAGTATCTCAGTGCCCACCATGTGGCTGGTGCTGTTCTAGTCACTGGAGAAAGAGCCATGGACAAGACGAACACAAATCCCTGCTCTCTCTCAGGAGAGGAGACAGCTTTTCATATTCCTGATGCAAGGGCTGGAAGTGCTCAAGGCAATCAGGACTTCTTGGAATTCAATAACATTGTCATTACCTCCCATGTTCACCAGCGCTGCTCGCTGTATATTGGGTACCCAGCCAGCCCACAGCCCTCGTATTCCTCCTTCTGCTAAGATTTTTGCAAATGCATGATGCACACCACGAAATCTAAGGCAGATAAAAATGAAATGTGAAAATGATGTATTCATGCATACAGAATGTATTGGCTAAGCTCCATTTATAGCTGTTATAATTTGGAGTAAAATATTTACTCAAAACTGTAAGAAATTAAAAGAATATGCATGAGTCTAATTTCTAGATAAACTTAATGCTTTAGCATAAAGGCCAACAGTTGATTTAAACATTTTTAACAGAAATCACAATATATTGTGTGACCTTCTTTTTCTCAGATTATTATAAGGATTAAAAATATTGTTCTTGATAGGTCATCAGTAGACATACTAACTAATAGAGGAAAGAGTCGTTAGGTTTCCAGGTTCATTTTCTTGGTGATGAGGAGGACCTGCAAGTTTTAAAATTCTCCCACATGGCATTAAAATCAATGACCCTCGGGGCTCGGGGACAGCTCAGTGTACAGAGCTTGCCTGGCACACACAGGGCCCTGGGTTCAATCCCTGGAGCTGAAAAGACACACACACACACACACACACACACACACACACACAAATCACTGGCTCTCATATAATCTCATAAAATAAACAATATTTTTAGATCAAAAAGTAAAAGGATAATCCAAGCATTCTTAAGAATAATTTTAGCTTTGTGAACATTTACTATTCTATTTTTATTTTGCTCATATTTCTGGAGACTGATGAAAACTGGTGCTGAACTATGAACCAAACCTGGAAGGCTCTGTTATAAAAGAAAACTCTGGGCTTTGTATAGTCAGAAAAACCTAGTGTCAAATGGCACCTTTCCCACTTTAGCTGTGTGGTTTTTACACAGGTAGTACATGCTCTGAATTGCCCCCAAAAGACAAGAAGTCGGTTTTGACATGCATAATTGCTATTAAGCTACATGGGAAGTTATAATCACAAACAATGATTATGACTAAACTTTACTGACCACTTATTAAGGGCCAGGCATTTATATTCATATGATGTATTTTAATCTTGAAAACTCTATGAGGTATATACATTATTATTCCAAGTTACATTTGAGAAAACTGTGGCTAGAATGTTTAAAGAACTTGACTGGTGTTACAAAGCTAAAATGTAGTAAAGCTTGGCTTTGAATTTCAGGCTAGTCCCAAGGTTCATGTTCTTTATTACAATATTAAGTATAGACAAACTAAAAATTTCCAACACTGGAGACAAAACGAAGAAAACAACTGGGGAATCAATTAAAAATGTAGGTAACTTTGGGATCCTAACAGCCAGTTTTCCTCTTCAACCCAGCTAAGGCTGTGCAACTTCTTCCCGCTACTTAGTAATTACAAGTTGTTCCAAAATGAGAAAACGGCTCTGGCAGTCTGTAAACTCCTTGCTTAGTCAGAGTTCTGTCCTTCCTTCTCTTGGATACTGTAACAGGATTTTATATCACGAAGGCATAATAAAAAAATCTTTAAATGTCCTTAAGGAAGGCCTTAGGATGTAGGAGGAATGGAATCAGATAAGAAAGTAGGAACAATCTGCAAGAATGACCTTGTTAAGTTCCTTCATTCTGGGAGGAAGAGGAAAAAGCAGGGTTTTCTGGAGCCGGGCATCTTCACTAAGTGTCATGAAAACATTTTGAGAGAAAGCCCCTATTACAGATGAAAATACAGAGACTGGAAATGTTTAATGCCTTACACAACATCAAGCTGTGATGGCAAAGTTAGAGTTCATACCAGGACAAATTTTAACGATCAGTTTCTGTATATCAACCTGCAGTAGGGAACAGCTCTAAATGCTTAGCCTGGAGAAGCAGGGAAGAGTCACAAACGCACCTAATTTGCCTGATAAAGAACATGTACATCTCACTGTGCAAAGAAAAGATCTGGGTTAGCTGGCAGCATTATCACTATCACTGAATACTGAATTGCAGAATAAGTTCATCAGGTAACCCTTCAAACCATGATGGTGGCAAGGGAAAAAGAAAAGTATTAGTTAACTGGAAAACATACCTCAGTGGCTTCCCTTCAAGTTTCCTTTTTCCTTCCATCTGCATCTGAACCTTCACTAGATCAGTTGGGTTGGCTAAAAATTGGCCAATAACACCAGCCATCATCCCTCCAATGACTGATTTCCTAATCGCAAAAGGAGACATGTTTTCTTTAAAAAGTTGCCATTGATTTCAACACATTATCTAGTGCACTCATAGCATGCTGGTATAAGTCCTGGGTAAGGCTTTAAGACAAAGTGAAGCAAAGGATAGATACAAATACATCACAGGGAGAAAAAAAGTACCTGGTCTGATTGTTTATGGCAGGGCTAGTGGATCACAAAAACTAAAATAAAAAGCAGAAGTTTCAAGCCTTACATGGCCTGAAATCCACAGGGAAGGGGCAGCTGCTTCAAGGACATAAATATCTGAATAGATAATTTAACTCCAGTTTAATTCTGACTGTAGGGGAATAAAAACAGTGTAGATATAATCCACCTAACCGACAAAGGCTGGTAATCCAAACTGTAAAACTACTACTAGTTTAAGTAGTCTCCCAATCAAAGAGGGGGTTGAAAACATTTCTTTTTCTGAAGAAACTTTCCATTGCTAAGCCAGTCCTTCTCTTTCCAGCCCATCCAATAGTCAGCAAGACTAAACTGAACGATCATAACCACACAGAAGGAGCTAGGCCAAAGGGTTACACATTTAAAATTTTTAACAAGTAGTTTATGTTACAAAAAGGCTACAGTAGCTTACATTTCCCCTTACAGTTTGACAAAGATAGTTCAATTAATTCCCCAATTATCAGCGAGGATGAAAATTTTTAATGAACATTCACATTTCTTTTTTAACTTAGCTGTATTTGTTACCTTTTACAGCAGAACATTACCTGGGCATTCCACTTCCATTCACAAGCCTTGTTCCAAATTATTCTTCAAATAGCATTGTACCACACTAGGAACTTTACTTTACTCCTCTAAATACCACTTTTCTTTGGATTTCTTTTTGGGGGAACTATCATTATCCTTTCCTTATTTTTCCACTGTGTTCACTTTATGTTTTTATTTTATTGATTTGCTGGTTAGGAGTTCTGTATGCATTACTTACAGTAACCCGTTTTTTTATGTCCCTGTTATAAGCAATAGGCACTTGCATTCATTATCTTTTCTGCTGTAAAACAAAAGCCTAATGGTAGGTCTGACTCGTACAGCTAGGAAGCCAAAGAAAAAGCAGGTGAAGACCTTTCTCAAGCTATACAGCAGCAGCGTGTGAATCTGAGCCCCTCTCCACCTGACCCGATGTCCAGAGTTCTTCCACGACAAGGAGAAAGAAGGTCCAAGTCTCTGAAGTCACTAGGGTTTAGAATCAGCAGAGACAGGATGGCAGTATGAGTCTCAGAGAGAGCCACAGACTGGGAAGTATATTATCATAGGGACGAACCTAGCTGGAGATGCAGTCTAAATGTGAGGGTCTGCACACAAGGGGAGCTCCGCCAGGACTGAAGCGAAGATTAGGCCAGCAGACCCAGTCAGTCAATGCCCAAGGGCTCTGTCTGAGACCAGGTGCTGACTGTGTAGGGGCCAATGCAGTCACAGAGGATGGGGCTTACGCAGGAAGAAAAAGCGACAGAGACAAGAGACATGGCGACGCCGAAGAGCTCAATATTCAAAAGGTCAAAGACAGAGGTGACCCAAAGGACTGGCAGAGGCACCTACACATCAAGGGAGACAAGGATTTGGTACATTCTGACACATTCTTCATTCTCACATTTGGAGAATGAAGTATATTGATTTATGTGTTCAGATCCCTCAATTGTTAGGCAGTTTTCCAAGCTGCTAAATTTATTATACAAACTTCAGAGAACGAGAAAATTCTAAAGTACTACTGTTTGCTAAACCAAGACTTGTTTGGAGAAGACACACACTTGCAGAATACAGATTTCTTTCCATGCCTCCTTAGGCTCCAAACATAATTTAAAGAACCCAAAACAAACTCCCATAGAAAACTTAACATCCTCTATAATCACAGAACTACCAAATCCTTTCCCAGGTATTTTTCTTTAAGAAATTTAAAATCACCTACTACAAATAACAAGAGGAAAATTCAATGGCTTGAAACAAGCAAGAACTTTGCTTAAGTATAAAAACATACAGATTTTACTGTTCATTTTTTTTTAAATAGAACTGATACAAAATCAGAATAATGGTTTACTTCCTTGAGATGGGCTTAAAGAACTGGATCATATGCAAACTTCTAATAATATAAAGGCTATACCCAGAAAGAAAAAAAAATGCATTAATCAGGGGCTAACTCTCTGAAGGAAAAGATGTTATTGTTTATTCTTGTGTGCCTTGTTTCCAAGATTACATTTTTCATTTAAAAATTTAGTTGTGTGATCCTTGATGCCCAAATAAAATTTAGGTATACAGGTAATCCAAATGCATTAAACATGAACAATTTTAAGGATTTTGTCAAGCATATAAAGCCTAGAATTTCCAAAGTGTATCGTCACAATAGCATTTCTAGAGGACAGAATATCTTTTGATTGTTATAAACATTAAAATGCATAATCCAAGCAAGTGTGTCCAACTTACCTTCTTTTTGCCCTCTATTTTAATGTTAAAATAAAAATATAAAAAAGGAAGTTTCGTTATTTACATACACTAACTAGACTATGTATTTCATAGATAGTCCAAGACAATCCTCTTAACTTAAAACTATAAGGGCAAAAGGAAAGACGGGCCTTTGGTTGGCAATGCCTGAAATTTAATGTATTATATTTCTGTTCACCAAACCAAGGTAGCAATAATAAAAAATGACTGATATTTGAAAAATAATCCTCCATCACAATTCCTTAACATTCAAATATAAGTAAATAATCTCTATATATGCACAGTTTATATACATTATGTCTATGCACGATGTGCAGTAAATGCTCAGTTACTTGGATTTGGATTATAATTACTTGTGGTTTTAACTTATAACCCAAGGCAATTTTAATACAAATGTACAATTCTACATACATCTCATGTAAACACAAACATCTTTGGGGCCACAGTGTACAGTATTATTTTCAAAACAAAACTTACCAAAGGGGATAATGCTCATCTTCATTTTTGCCAAACACAACCTCTCGGAGATGTTCATAAGTGACCATCCGACCTCCAGAGTACACTGTAAAACAGGTCATTAAAAAAGGCAAATTCAGCTCTGTGTTTAATAAAACAAGAGGACCTTCTGACCCAGCCGTGTCCCTTGTAGCTATGACACACACTCCCCACAGAGGAGCTTCTTAGTACTTCCCCAACTGGGGTATAGCCCTGCGAGTCTTGGGCCTTTCTGCTCACTCTCTGATCTCTCAAGAATAGATTCTCCCTTCTCTGCTTTGTTAACTCTACCATAATATCTTTTAGGACTCAACTCAAAGAGTAAGTTTTTCAGAAAGTGCTCTCTAGCCATCCCCTGATATTCTAGGCCAGCACAACAGACTAGCAATGATCAAACTGGTGAGCAATCAACTTGTTCTTCTTCCCTTTCTTTTTTTTTTTTTTGGTGCTGGAGATCGAACTCAGGGCCTTGTGCTTGCAAGGCAAGCACTCTAACCACTGGGCTAAATCCCCAGCCCCCTCAACTTGTTCTTCTTGTTCCTTCCCTCAGACATGAGATTCTGTAGGCAAGTTCTATGTGTCTGCATTATGTCAAGGGCCCCGGTTCATAGCTGGGTACATGACAGGAATTTTCACTGAATAAATATATATAATCTCTTTGGAGAATTTATTGCATTAACACAATTTGTCAGTCAAGTTTCAAAGATGTGTAATGAAAATTGTAAGCTGATGTATTGGTGGTTCGCAAAAATACAAATGAAAAGAAGCGCAAGTCAGAACAATAATGGGAGACAGATATTCTAAAACATGGAACATCAACTTACTAAAATCAACACATGGTATTCATTTAGAGAGCTTCTCAGGAAGTTTATTTCAGGAATATTTCGGGAAGTGTAATTTTGCATTTTAAAATAATTAAAAATAAGTGAAATACAAAACAGTAACTGTCTCTGCACAATTCTGGCTAGTTCTTGATGAATATACTCCAACTTTCTCATTTGAAGAACTGATCTTTAAAAATATTAAACCAATACATATAGAACTCGGCACTTCTATGACCAAAGATCTCTGCATACCTAAGGAAACATGAAGGTGGAGAAGAAAGTCCTACACCTGTCCGGCCTCCTTTAGAAAAGCCAAGTTTATTGCTCCTGCTCACTGGCTGAGAAGCCAGTAATTCTCAATCCTGTGAGTGCCATTTGTGGAGCACAGTAGGAAGTCTTTACATTGGCATAGTTGCTCTGGTCCTGCCGTGGTTACCGGTAAAGGCCCCTGGACCTAGGTAGGCAGCCTCAGTTAGAAGACTGAGGAGAAATCCCTTGGCTCACACTCAGCCTGTGGCTAGAGTTGGCTTAGACAGGCCGTTCTCTTTCACACAGCCTGGCTGCTGATAAATGGCACAAATATTCACAAGACTCAGCATTATAATAAACAGGTAATTCTCAAAGAATATAAAAACATTAAATTTTTTGTTTAAAGTTTGTGAAGTAGGGGAAAATGATATCGATTACTAAACCTTTTTTTTTTTTTTTTTTTTTTGTGGTGCCGGGGATCGAACTCAGGGCCTTGTGCTTGCAAGGCAAGCACTCTAATCACTGAGCTAAATCCCCAGCCCTCGATTACTAAACCTTTAAAAGTATTTTACTATGAAAAATTTCAGACACATGAGAAAGCCGAGAAAATATTACAGCTCACTTTGTATCTACCACAAAGATTTGTCAACTGCCAACTGTACGATGGGCTTCTGTTTTTCCTTGCTTAATTATTTTAAAGTACTCTACAGACATCATGACAGCTCACCCCTCAATACTTCAGTATGCATTTATAGAAACCGAGGGGAGTAACTCCTTAATAACAATTGGTAGTTCATTTTTTCCTCCAAAAAGATTATATGTTCTTTTGTCCTATCAGTAGGAGGGAAAAGGTGCTGGCTAGTGTTTGGATACAGCTAAAAAGTAGAGGAGACAAACACAGAACTCATAACAAACTTACCAGCTAGAATCAAGATAAATACCTACGTGTCTGTAAATGGCGGGTGTCACTCCTTGCCAGAGCTTTAGAAAGCCCTCCTCTTGGACGATTCCTAGGGCTGTGCGTACCATCCCCCTATAGGGGGCAGATTCTCTTGCATTGTCTCCCAACCGAACAAGAGCAGCTTCTCCTTGCATTTGGAGTCGAGTTTTTGTGAGATCGAGGGGAAAGGTTGCTAACAAAAAAGAACAAACGAGGGGAAAAAAACCCACAACATTCAGAAAAACAAACAAAAATTCTAAAAGCATAGGACTAATATTTTCCTAATACCAATGAGAGCTTAGAATCATTTGCTTCTCTCACACTCACAAATTTAAGAATCACTGCACCAGAGCGTCCCACATTACCAGTTTAAAAAAAAAAAAAGTGACAACCCTTGAGTTTTTTTTCAGAAAGTTCAGACTAAAATCTACTTTAAAACTTTCCTTTCCAATGAGAAATAATTTAAAGTACCTATTCTCTGTGGTGTACCCCTGACTGTGGCCATGATGTTTAAGATCCGACTTTAGAAACTGTACTATATATTCTTATATACGACCATAAACACAAAGTGATGCTGAATTCCATAATTTTACGGGCAACTCTCACATGCCAATCAATCACAGACATGATTTTTGTGGCACAGAAGATCCAGCAGATTTTATACAATTTTCTTTCATATACAAGGATAGCATGCTCAATATTCTTTCAGTTAAGGCATATATCAAATTGTTTTTTCAGTACTGATAAGTTTTGTGTATGCCCTTCTTATAGTATTTGTAAAAGATCATCTATTTAAATTTTGAATTAGAGATAGATCTTTTATTGTCAAACAGTTAAGCTACCTGACCCACATAAGGAATGCCTAGCTCTTAACTGTATATACAATGTCCTGAATAACTGAAATAATGACATTCAGACAAGTTCATGAACATTACTGACTTTACATAAGGCTTTCCAATGAGCATGTCTTTTCTAAGAGAAAGCATAATAAGGAGAAGGGCATTCTAAGAGAAAGCAGAATGAGGAGAGGGGCAATGAATATTAAATCTTACTACTTGCTTTGGAAAGTAGTAAGATTAATATCTTGCCAATAGTTTCCCTAAAAAAAAAGAAGTAGCTTTACGTAGAGACTTCAAATCATTTTTTATTGTATATGAACCTGAAAAGGCTGAAGAAATAGAAGTGTCTATCTAAGCACAAATGATACCTCTCAAGCTAATTTTTGCTTTCTTTCTGGTTACTTAATGTTTCAAGCTCTGATCCTGAATCAATCTGTACTCAGAACTGTCCTATATCTTGATTCCCTGGCCTCCCATCCCCATTCTCCACACAATTTTCTTCATGAATTTTTAACAGGAGGAATGTTCTAAAAAGCCATTGAGTCACAGGGAGAAACATCAGTTTAAAAAAACCTGGAAATACATCTATTACTCATTCATCTGATTTTAGGTTTCAATCAGAACAAAGAAAAACAAAATTTCCTCATCAGCTTTGAGAGGAGATAAAAAACCAAAGAGCCAAAGGGCAAGACTGGAAGAGCACAAAAGACAAACAACAGAACATGCGCTGGCTGTGGTAGAAATAGAAAATAAAATCAGGTTAGAACAAGACAAGTATTTACAAATGACTAATGCATCAGGGATGTGCCTTTTTTTCTTTTCTTTTTGATGGGCAAGGAAATGCACAAGTAATCTTGAAATACACAGTTACAGCACACTACTCACAAATCCCTAGGAATAAACACCATTGGCTCATGCAAGGGTACCATAATTTCACTCTAGGTGGTCTCCAAAAATTTTCTGGTTCAGTTAGGCAGATATGACTGTTCTATGCTCTTATGAGACCTGAAAATAGCTTCATCATAATAAGTAGCACATTGTGTAATTGTCTTTCTCTGCATGTCTCCCCAGCAGCCTGTAAGAAGGTCTGATCAGGGTCCTTTCAACCACACTGTCTCAGCCCTAGTCCTGTAGTCGTTACATAATCACACTGCAATCAGTAAGTATCCCACCTTGGATTTAACATTTATATTCTTGACTTTTCAGTATCCTTCCTTAAGGCAAACATGGTGTGGATGACTTCAACTCAAAGAGGTCGGGTAACTGGTAGATAGATGTTAAGGAGCTGCTCAGTAACAAATGGTTAATAATCGAAGCCCCACAAGGCTTGTCCACAACTTGGATCCGAAAGGTACAGTTATCCCACGACAGAGATGATCCCAACAAGGATGAAGAGTGGATGGTTTTTAGAGGGTCATCCTCACTAAAGGGAAGATGATTGCAGGAAAGGGTTTAGAAGTTCCTACCAGGCACAGGAGCGCGCCTGAGGCCCCTGCAGACTCGAAGGAAGGAAGGCCCACGGGGACCTCAGCCCTCTGCCTGCCCCAGCCTTCCCTATCCAGGGACGAGGCCCAGACCGCTCCATCCTTCCCTCCCTCTCTCCCTCTGTCTATTCATCTATCTTTCTCCATGTCTCCTCACCCTTTCCTCTCTCCATCCCTTCATCCCTTCATCCATCCCTCCACTCCTCCATCCTTTCCGCCATCCGTCCCTCCATCCACCCCACCATCCTTCTCTCCCTCCACCCCTCCATCCTTCCCTCCAATCCTCCCTCCCTCCACCCAGCCCTCCTACCTTCCCTCCCTCCCTGCATCCCTTCCTTCATCCACCCCTCCATTCCACCATCCATCCTTCCACCTCTCCAGGGCTCCATTCATCCATCCCTGTTTCCATCTACCCCTCCATCATTCTGCCCTCCCCCTCGCCATTCTTCCCGCGACGCGGCGGCCGCCCGCCAGGAGCCATACCTAGCTCGGCCACGGTGGCCGCGCAGCCTGACAGGAGGAACTTGCTCGCCCGGGGCCATCGCTGCACGAGCGGCGATTGCGAATCCTCGTCCTCCGGGACGGACATCCAGCGAGATAGGGCGGCGGCGCGCGTCAACCGGCCAGCGGGTGCCGAGGGACATCGCCCCGAGCGGCCGCAGACAGAGAAGCGATTCAGCTTGGTACCCGGACCCCGGGGGCTTCTGGGAGATGGAGTCCGCGGACTGCACGCTCTGATTGGCCGGGCGGTCTCCCCGGTAACCGCGCGTGCGCACCTCGCCCGGCTGAGCCAGTGCGGTGCCCACTGGGATCCGGAAGAGAAGCAGAAGTGGGCGGGAGCGAGAATGGTAGAGGCGGACGGGTGTCTGTGGCCGCAAGAGTTGGCAGCGGGCTGGAGGACTCGCAGCTAGGGAACTGAGGAGGCTCGGACAAGACCGTCTCCGCTTCTCCGACCACAGGAGGATGTGCGGGGACCTGAACCTAGGCGTCGCCGCGGTGGCCGCGCTCCTGGCCGGCGTCGCGCTGCTCGTCGTCCTGAGGCGCAGAGGCCCGCGCCGGCCCCCCTGCGCCGCGGGCTGGATCCCCTGGGTCGGCGCCGGGCTGCGGTTCGGGAAGGCCCCGCTGGAGTTCATCGAACAGGCCCGGGCCCTGGTAGGTGCGGGCGAGGGCCTTCGGAGGAGAGGGCGTTTCTTTTTCTGGTTTTTTTCATTGGCTGTCAAGTGCAGTCCAGGACACCGGGAACGCTCCTACTCTTCCTTCCAGTCTAGTTCATTCATTCCTCTTCTGGGGATTAACAATCTCTTCCACGCCAGGTTTCGGCAAAGATAGGAAGTTCCGTGGAGGGGGAAAAGGAAGGAGATGAAAAAAATCGTATGAATCACGAAGAATGCAGTCATTACGCACTGCAAACAGGTACCAGAAATACAAATTTAGTTGAAGAAAGCAATGAACTTCGATTGGGGTCTGCCTTATTGGAAGTAAAGATTAGCTTTTAAGCATAGATTAATTCTAAGTGCACATGTTTTAACTAATGCTTGCAATAATTCGAAAAGACGGAAGTGTAATATGATTGGAATTTGTGAAAACGAGTAATAAATCCATATCCCAAATGGAGTTAACACCAGAGTATTGTGAAAATTACTTGCAAAGTTGATCTTTACAAATTTCAGGGGCGTTGTTCTTTCAGCTGGTGGTGTTGATGACAATGAGCCTGTATTTTCACTGCACCCTAATGACATTAGGAATCATTGTTGGAATAGAGGTTTTTGTCCTTAAAGAATCGTCCCAATGCCGGAACACTTTAGGAAACAGATGTGTTAGCCTTTTAATTTTTCATCGAATTTCCAGCCACCAAATTCCAAATTTATTTGGTATTTGATTACCAAATAAATTTCTGTGATACTAACCATCATCATTAGTATGTGTTGTATTACAATACTTTCAAAGCGGACACATTCTCCACTACATTCCTAGCTAGTTAACCCAATTTACAGAATAATTTTATACACAGTATCATTATATATACTACTGATCATTTGTATTGAAAAATCTCTAAGATTTCGATGTACAGTAGATTTAAAACAAAGTTGGAGAATTCTAAAGAGGACTAAGGTGACAATAAAAGTAACCCAAAATGTCACTTGAGAAATAAAACACTCTAAAAATTTAGCATATATTATTTTGGCTTTTTTCTATGCATTTACGGACTATTTAGTAAACAACAATGGAATGTAGTGTGCTTTTTTGGAAAGGACTAATTTATGTGCTTTCCAACTTAACATTTAATGTGAAGAACTTTGCCATGTCATTAAGTATTTATGTGAATCGTTTTAATGACTGTATTTCATCACAGAAGGATGTGACAGTTTACTTAAATCATTAGTTGGGTACATAGGTTGTCACCAACTTTTTTTTTTCCTTATTTCAATCAACGCTTTGATGTGCATTCTTGGCATGTATATGTGACTGTACATTTTGCACTCACCTGATTGTTTCCTCAAAATAAATTCCTAAAAGTAGAATTGCACACTTAAATTGTTTATATTATGGTGTCACCCTTATGAAAAGATATGTAATGTACTCTTTTTATCTTCTCCTGAGTGTGAGGAACTGCCTGATTTTTCTTATCCTGGACTGCATTGGATACCATAACTTTTTGTAACTTTTGCTCATCTGAGAAATGGGGGGGGGAAAAGCACTCTCTCAAAGAAATCTCCTTTGTCCACCGAACCTTCCATGCACACATGACTTTAGTAACTCTACAAGTTTGTCTCAGATCAAATATTTGTGAGGGCTTTGTAGCTTTTCTGGTTGATCGAAACAAGTTTTATGAGTCAACTGTCATGTGGAACAGTATAAATGATCTTTTTCTAGTACTAAATTAAAGAATGTGACAGCGTCGAGTGATGTTTGGCTGCTGCAAGCTGTTAGACCTCACCCTTGTCTCTTCACCACGTGCTCCCCAATGGGCAGGATAAGAATAGGTGGGCAGTCTTGCCGTGGGTGCCAAGGAAGATTTAAACCACCCGAGGCCCAGCTCTCGAGCAGGAAAGGCTGCATGGACCCACTCCCAATCCTTAATAAAACGTCCGGCCCAGTTGCATCCTCAGGCTGTTTTCAGTTCAGGGTCAGAGGCCAGCCATCCTGGTCCCAGCACAGCCCTGCTATATAAATAATAAATATGTTCATACTAAGTGTGTGTGACATCATCAGTCTGGACATGTGAATCAGGTTCTGGGTGGGTGGGTGGCGTTCGTTCTGCTTTTTCACAGTAGCTGCAGTAGGTTCTAACTAGTAGCCTTGATGGAAAATTACATCTAAATGACAGGTGTGTATGTAAGACACACTTATGGCACATTGAGCCTTCAAGAAATGACTCCTAACATTCAATTACAAGCTGTCACTCCTCCCTGCTGCTTCTGCCCTTGGAAAAAGCAGAGAAGAGAGAACTTTGATGACCACAAAAGTCTAATCTTTGCTTTTATTTAATCTTTGAATGGATTATGAATTGATATAGTTTAAAAAATGTTAAATATAACAAGTTCAGTGAAAAATCTCTCTGGCCCTTCTACTCAGTTGTTGGCCCTCTAAGCTTGGTAGCACAGTGATTCATTTCTTTTATACTCTTTTATCTTTTCTTGAACCGTATACAAGCAAATTGATTTATAAATTCTTATTTTCCATCTTTTACAAGCAGAATGTATCAAAGTTCTTGTGTTCAAAGATATTGAAATCTTTACACATTGATACTATTGGAACTCCTAATTCTTTTTTCTTTTTAAGATGCATAGATATTGCTAACTTTACTCAGCAGGTTTCCTGATTAATAAATGTGTGATAGTCAGGTTTCTAAGACAACCCACAGCAGTTCCCACCTGCTGCTGCCCATTCCCTTTGCAGTCACCTCCTGGGTGTCAGCAGATCCTAGGAACTCACTTCTGATGAATCCAGTGGCATAGTTGCTGGGATGCTGCTTCCGAGATCAGGCTGCCATTTGGATAGCAGACTCTGTCTCCGGCCCCGTTTCAGGCTGTGATGACAAATTGCCATGATGGAGAGGCTGCCATGGCCAGAAACAGAGAGATTTTGGTCTACAACCAGCAAAGAATTAAGACCTTCAGTCGCCTGCAGAAAATCGAATCCCGCCACCCACCATGTCAGCCCGGCGTGGATCCTACTCCAGTTGACCTTTGAGATGGCCGGGGCCCAGACTTTAGTTAATAAGTTCTATCACAGCAGAATATCCATGTGTTGAAAACCTGACACTTCAAAGACAGAGGATTTTGCTTAAATATCAGACTGTGTTTGATTATGTCAGTCTTGTGAAACGATTTGCACTTTTTTTCCCAGTACTGAGGATTGAAACAAGGGCCTTTGTGCTGAACTAAAGCCCCAGTCTGTTCTTCAGTCCGTCCGTCCCTCCCTTCCTTCCTTCCTTCCTTCTCTCCCTCTCCCCTCCCGCCCTCTTTCTCCTTCTCCCTCCCCTCCCCTTCCCCTTCCTCTCCCCCCTCTTCCTCTCCTCCTTTTCCCTCTCTCTCCCGCTCTTTCTCTCTTTCTTTCTTTCTTCCTAGACAGGGTTTGGTTTGTGGAGATGCATGGTTTGTGAAGTTGCCCAAGCTAAGATCAAACTGGAAATCCTGTTGTCTCCACCCCTGAGAGTACTGCAATTATAGGCATGCTCTAGCATGTCCAGCATGATTTACAATTTCCTAAGCATGAAACTTTGATGAAATCTCTAGGACTTTTCCCAAGGAGGTTATGTTGAAGGTGTACTATTTATTACCTGACCGAGGCTGCAGATCTGATGAATCCAGTGGCATAGGTGCTAGGAAGCTGCTTCCAAGATCAGGCTGCCATTTGGATAGCAAACCCTGTCACCTGCCCCACTTCAGGCTCTGATGACAAATTGCCATGATGGAGTGGCCTCCATGGCCAGAAAGATTATCTGTTTGTTGACACATTGGAAACACTGATTAGAAACACAGTGTCCTAAAGTGCATAGACCAAAGTTGGGTATTTTGCAAAAATTAGAGTTAATGAACAGTTTATGTAAACTCTTGGGAAAATCTTGGCACAATTAAGCATCATGATTTTTCAATGTTTTATTGAGGGAAGTGGTATCTGCCTTTCACCAGAGTGTGGAAATTGGCTAGCAAGCAGCCTTCTGTAGGGCAGAGTTCCTATAGCAAATAGCTTCATTAAGCAACTTCTCCAGCCTACCCACTGAAGCAACCATTGCCAAGGACGCCCGCTTGCCAGTCTAATCATTTGTGGTAATTAATCTATCTTGAGTTAAAATGTTCTGGTTACTGCAACTTTCTTTGGTTAATGTTTGCAGATTTCATCTTTCCCCATCCCTTACTTCCACCTTTTTCAAGTCTTTATATTTTAACTTGGTCTCTTGGAAATAAAAAATACACTGACCTGAACCAGGCATGTTGACACACACCTGTAGTCCCAGGTACTTGGGAGGCCGAAGCCAGAGAATTACAGGTTTAAGAAGAGCTTGGACAACTTAGTGAGACCCTGTCTCAAAAAATAAAAACGTCTAGGGGTGCAGCTCAATGGTAGAGCGCCCCAAGTTCTATCCCCAGTACCACAAAAATAAAATAAGAATGAAAATAAAAATACAATATATCAGAAATTTTATCACTAAGTACTTACATTAGTAAAGTAGAAAAGTCTGAGGTCAATAATCAGAACTTCTATCTGAAGAATCACCCCTGAAAAGCAAAATAAACCTAAAGCAATGACAGGAAAGAAATTTAAGAAACAGAAATCAATGACATGCAAAACAAAAGGTAATAGAGAAAATTAATGAATATAACTGAAAATTAATGGAAATAACTGAAGTTTTCAAGTAACCATATAACTTGTATGAAGCATTGCCGGACTTCATACAAGACCCATAGAGGAAAAGGGGGAGAAGCCACAGATGGTCAGTGTTAGAAATGAAATTGAAGATGACATTGTGGAGTCACAGACATCAACAGAACAATAAGGGAATACTATGACTAGCCCTACATACGTAAATTCAGCAGCTTAGGAAAGTGGACTAGTTTATGGGAAAATACAACTAATACAACTATTCAATATGAAATAGATGATTTTAATAGACTACACTATTAAGGAAATTGAATTTGTAACTTAACCCTTCCCCCAAATTCTCTAGGCCCACATTGTGTTACTTTGGAATTACATCAAAATATTTAAAAAAGAAGTAACATTCGTGCACAGTCTCTTCCAGAAAGCAGAAGAGAAGGGAGTTATTCCCAGTGTATTTTGTGAAGTCAGTATTATCCCGATATCTGGCCTAAGAGAGTACAAAGAAAACTACAGACAACTATCCCTAACAAATATATGCAAAAGTATATAACAAAATACCACCAAATAAGATTCAGCAATATTTGAGCTGGGGATTTAGCTCAGTGGTTAGAGTGCTTGCCTTGCAAGCACAAGGCCCTGAGTTAGATTCCCCAGCACCAAAAAAATAAAAAACAAAAGATTTAGCAATATTTGAAAGGAATTGCCAAGAGGGGTCCATTGCAGGAAAGCGAGACCCTTTCGGTATTTGAAAATCAGTGTTAGCCATCATTTTTACAGGCTACA
>PVJO010004476.1:0-109259 GCA_004026905.1 Hystrix cristata | reverse complement strand
GGTTATTTTTCATGCTAATTATTGGGAAAAATATATGCCTGTGTCTGCATATGTATGTGTGTGTGGCTAACTTTTCCAACCTTATATATTAAATTCATAAATTTCTGATGGAAATAGTACTTTCTCATTAATACCTATTTTGCCTCTTAACATTCCATCAATATAAATCTAAAATGTGAGGCTGAAATTGTTACCAATTACATTATGTACTTTTCACTTGAAAAAAGTCCAGACCTGCAAAGAAATTGCAAAATATTATAACGAATTCCCCAATATTCCCTGCAGAAGGCAGGATAGTGCCTCTTCAAAGATGCCGATGTTTTAGCTCTGGGGACCTGTGACATTTCACCCTTCACAGCAGGAAGGATGTTACAGGTCCAGTTAGTGGAACGGTCCTGAGAAGGGTAGATTACCCTGGATCATGGCAGTACTCAGGTATAATCACCAAAGTCCTTAAAGGAGAGAGATGGATGCGTGAAGAGCCAGAGAAACATTTAAAGATAACATGTTGTTATCTGGAAATGGAAGAAGGAACTACTAACCACGGCAAACAGGAGGACTTTGGACATGAAAGAGGTAAGGGAACAAACTTCCCCCTAGGGACTGAAGTGGAATGTAGCCCAACAAAACTCTGACTTTCTGATTCTGTTGTCCCTCCTGCTTTGTTATCTGTCGCTCTTACTGCAAAGATCTTTCTGTTTCTGTGTCCTTGTGAGTATAACTAGAGTCTTTTTATTTTAAAATATTCTACAACTTATTTTGGTGAGACGTTTTGGTGCTCATATTTCCCCGTTTGTTCAGTGGGAGCCAGCCAGTTCTTCTCAACTATGACCAGGCTTATGGCTGACACATTTATTTAATCGGTGCTTCATATGACACAGGGGCTTCCAGAAATGAAGAACTAAGATTCAAGGAAAAACCAGGCATTTTTCTTCTAAGCCTGAGGAAACAACTGGATAGTTGTAGAAAAACATGATTTACAAAAGGGGGTAGGAAAATAACGGGTGGGGGTAGGACGCAGTGCGACAAACGGGAGGGACTTAGTGTGCCCCTTCTGTTAGCCTCATCACGGTCTGTCTGGGTGGACGGCAGGATGCCCTTCACATGGCAGCTCCGTGTTCCACTCTTTCCTTAGTTCTCCCCACCATGTTCCCTTCCATCCCCGTAGGTAAAAAAAAGATGTATCGGTAGTTCCTGGTTTGTCTCTTTTCTGTTTATTTTGCCAAAACTTATGAACATATTTTTTTCTTACTAAAAACAGATGTAATATAGACTCTGTGTATTTTAATTTTCTCACATAAAATCTCTGTATATATGGAGATCACTCCATATATACAGAGACTGCTCTCATTCTTACAGCTAATTGTATTTCATTTTGAAGGTTTTAATTCAACTAATTGCTGTGTAGAGAATTTCCAGCAACTTGATGTTATGATTCTTATTTTCTTTTTCTTTTTTTTTTTTTCCTCTTACAGTAGCTTTGTATGGACGTAGGTTGCTTTTCTTTTGCTTTTTGTTTCAGCATAGGGACAGTGTGAGGATTTGCAAGCGTTTACAACATTTCTGCATTAGGAATATATACTTCAGCAAGTAACTTCAGTGAGTTTAAGGGGCTATTGTTTCTTTAGTGTGTTATCTTTTTTGATATCGGAGGGAAGGATGTTTTACTTACTCTCTGGGACATAATATCAGACACCCACAATTTTGAAGAAGAAGGGTTTGCTTTGGCTCACTCCATAGTCAACTGGCTCCAAGGCAAGGGTCCTAGCAGATGAGAAGCAGCTCACAGTGGGGCAGGCAGGAAGCAGAGAGAGATCAAGGGAGGAGGAGGGAGACACACCCTGCCAGGCCGCACCCCAGAGACCACCTCCTCCCACCAGCCTGCACCTCCCAGCAGCATCTTTCGCCGCACACGCACCAGTGATGATGTTGTGATGAGTGTCACAGTCCCATGATCCAGTCACCTCCCAAAGCCCCACTGTGAGTGCCGACTCGAGGCTCCGGGTGGTGGCGCATCTGGACAGCAGCCATCACGGAGGGCTTGGCATGTTTCGATGTTCTTTTTTCTTCCTAAGTGACGTGTATTTCTCATATATTTTCCTATTCGACTTTGATCTCCAACAGAGTTTTTCTTTTTCCATTTATTTACTTTCCCAGAATTATTTTTTTTTTCTAGGACTACAGCTTCACATCTTTCTAGTTACCCACACGCTTTCAAGATTTTCTCTGCTGGCCAGGACTATGACCTAAACAGTTCCGGACCAGTTCTCAGTATTTTCATAACCCGCATCCTGTCTTTTCTTCCATCTCCTGTTTGCTCTGCATTTCCTCAGACTCTGTTCATTATCCTCTCATTCACATAAGTTCTAGATTTAGCACTGTGGATTTGGTGTTTGCTTCTATGTTTGCAGATAATAATTTGTGAATATATTTTTCTTTCTGTGTCATCTTGTGGACAGGTTCAGACGCATATAGCTGCCATCATCCTAGGGGAAAACAGAGATTCTCATCCTATAGCAGCCAGAAAATCTTCCCTCCTCAGAAATGTTTCTAGCTGGTATAAAATTTGACACATTTATTCTGAAACACTAGCTGCCTCCTTCGATTCTGGAAAGTTTTCTCTCAAGAAGGAGCCACATGGAACTAAAAGATATTGAATAATTTTGTGGCTTCAGGAATAATGGTGAATTAATGTTGAGTTTTAGAACTCTGCTATGTTTCTCTGCTTCTATTGAGGTGCTTATGTTTTCATTATAATCGGTTAAATACAGTTTCAGATTTTCTGAATATTGTAAGATTTTTTGATATGCAACCACTTTGACACCCTGGAGCAAAGCCAATTTCATCATCCTATGCTGTTTGTATATGCCCTGATGATTTTCTGCTAACATTGTATCACTATCTAAAAAAGTAGCAGGACCAGAGTTCACTGCTGAGACTGGACTGTTCTCTGCACCGCAGGTCACATGTGTATGCGCAGGAAGCCACACTGCTCTTGTCCTTACCTCGGACCGACAGCCAGAACTTCGGAAGAGTTTGCACCAGCATGAAATGCTCTCTAACAGGGTGTGTAACAGAATTATGCTTTCAACCAACTAAGAAAGATGTTTGGAAATAGACATTAGTTTTAATTAAGTTTTTAGTGTTTTTCTATTTCCTATTCTTTTTATTTGATTCTACTAATGTATTATCTTAAAAGAATATATCACTTTATCACCTTTTCATATCTGGCATAAATTTCTTTATAGTATTGTGTATTTCATTCTGGTTTTTGTTCTTAACATTATTCTCTCTCTCTCTCTCTCTCTCTCTGTCTCTCTCTCTCTCTCTCAGAGCTGTATTTATTTTGCTAACTTTTCAATGATCGCAAAGATACATGCCTTTGAGTCTCTATTATATCTTTGTTTTATCAATATTTGCTCTTCTTATGACTGACTTTCATCTATTTTATTATTTATTTTCTAATCACTAAATCAGGAGCTTAGTTCTTTAACTTTTAGCTTGCATTTTTTGTATTTGTTCCAGTATCATAAATTAATTTTTTATACTGCAGCATGGTCTAGTTTTATTTATATACTAATTTATGAATAATTATAGGCAGAATTATGTTATTATATCATATTATATGTTATATAAATCTGTATATAAAATTATTTATAAATTAGTGTATTATACACCATATATAGTATATATAATAAATTAGACTATTCTAAATTATATAAAACTTATTTCTGATATTGGAACAAATCTGTTATACCTAAGGAAGGTACACAATATGCTATTTAACATAAAGTATGCATGCAAAAATTCTGAAAAGAACAGGCTTCAGGGCATCATTTTGATATTAGACAGGTTGCACGAAATATTTCTGTACTTTCTTGCTATTTAAATTTGCAACAGTTTTTGGCTTGACAGCATTATTTAACACAGTATTTTCTTTTATTAAATACTTAGTAGCCAGGTTTTAAAGCAGGGGGCTTTTAATACTCTTAGTCTGACAGACAGAAGCAAACAGCAGCTACCACAGCAACAAGAAAAATGCATGTTTGTGGACAGTCACCTTGGCGGGTAACACGTTATAACATTAATACCCTCATACACCGCACAACAATGTTTCAGTCAACAACAGGCAGCATATTTGATGGCGGTTATATAAGACTAGAATGCAGCTAAAATTTTTCCATCACCTGGTGTTTTTACTGTAACTTACCTATCTAGATATATTAAGATACACAAATATTTACCGTTGCATCACAGCCAACTACAGCATTCAGTGAGGTAACAGGTTTGTATTCGGGGAGCCACAGGCTAGTCAGGCAGCTCAGATGTGCAGCAGGCTGACCATCTAAACTGGTGGGTAAACTGCCACATTCATGCACGGATGAAATCACCTAATGATATGTTTCTCAGAATGCTTTTTGTATTTAAACAATGTCTGAATGTACAAACATGTAGACCATGCATGTCACTCTAAGAGTATTAGAATCTGGTAGATCTATCAATTATTGAAAAAGCTGTGTTAAATTCAATTATTTTAATGAGTTTATCTAATTCACCTTTTACTTCTGGCTGACATAGTTTGAAGCTATATTATTGGATACATAAAGGTTTAGGGTATTCCTAACTTATTTGTGATTTTTTCATTTGGATTTACTCAGATTTATTTCTACCAGTTTATTCTGTACCTGTTTTTTTTTAACATGTTTTTTCCTCCCCCTTATTATCTTCAGTTGAATTGATAGATTTTATGCTTAGCTCATTTTTTCTTTTACTACTTTAGGACTCACATTCATATTTTTGACCTATCATTACATACTTCACAGACATCTTATCACATATTTTATGCATATTTAACTTAGAAAAGTCCAAGTTAATCATTTACTTTACTCTACTACATTTAAAAAAGACTCAAATAAGTTCTGCTTCTGCTATTTGTTGCTTTCCTGTCTCTTAAAATTCTTGGTGTCATGTTTTGTGATTGTTGATTTTTAGCACACACTACACAGATATTCTGTATGCAATATTTTGAGTCTAATTTTCAAATCGGCTTCTTATGTAGAAAGGTACAGCAAATTTCCCACAGCAAATGTGAGCTTCATTTCTTTTATTTCTTTACATTTTTATCTACCTTTTTGCTCTCTAACTGTCCTTACTTTTAATCACAAGTGACCATTTTTAAATAGCTCACATATCTTACTTAGCACCTTAAAGTGTGCTGAACAACTAGCTTTTTGGAAAGTCACTTTTTTTTTGTGGTGCCGGGGATCAAACTCAGGCCCTTGTACTTGCAAGGCAAGCACTCTAATCACTGAGCTAAACCCCCAGCCCCACAACTAGCTTTTTGTAATTATATAAAAGAAGGAATAAATTTATAATTATTTTTCTAATGTCATTAAAATTTTCAGAATACAAGAAGCCAGAAATAAGTTAAAAGGAATTTTAGGGAGGAACTGTCTAAGAGATAAGAGTATTACTTAGAGTTTTCTCTATCCTTTGCTATTGAAACTATCCGTTTCTGAAACAAAGAACTGCGCCCTCTTAGAGAGAGAGACTAAGGGGAAATTATTACCTGGCTGGCCACACTCTTACAGATAATTGGAAGAGAAACCTTATATGAACCAGACAATCGGCAGTGATTAGATATAACCGCTATTCTTTTCACATTCAAGGCAGTCAACATGAACTAATTAACTTGTTTTGTTCTTCTCTCTACAGAGACAATAAAAAGAAGTCTGTGTGTGTGTGTGTGTGTGAGAGAGAGAGAGAGAGAGAGAGAGAGAGAGAGAGAGAGCAAAAAAGAGAGAGAGAATCTCCTTCCATTTACTGAATATGCAGAAATTTCTTCCCTGGGTAGAATGACTAAAGCTTGTAGTGACTAGGCATCAGAAGCAACAGTGATAGATATGAATTATGTCTTTTTCCAGGTAAAGGAAGAATTTTAAATGGAAAAATATCTAGAAACCTCTCTTCTATAAGAAAGTAATCTGGAAATCTCCAGCAACAATTATTCTCCAGATATTTCTGCCTGAACAACAGGAAACAATTGCTATTGCTTCCACTAGGATTGTGGGTTGTAATAAAAATACTGCTGCAGTTTGTTGTTGCATCAATGAAGAAACAAATCCACCAGAGGGGGTGAAGTCTGAGAACAATATTTTAGAGAAGAAAGTGGGGTGATTTCCATTTCAAATTCTAACTTATTTGTTTTCTAACATCTCTATTTCATTGTCATTCATTCCTTTTGTATGGATTTGATGTATGGCTGTGGCTTTTCTCAAATCCTACCTGATATTTTCTTCTTTACCCCACAAATTATACTACTTAATTCTTTTTTCTTCCGATGTTACCAATTCTTCATTTGTTTGGCTAACTTTTGTTTCCAGTTCATGTTGAACAATAAACCACTGTGCTGCCAACTCAGATAGCTTTCTAGACTTCCCAGGACTCATCAGGGACCTGCTAGTCTCTGAAATACCAGGTCCCTAAACGTGGCACCCATCTGGGATGAGCCAGTGGTAGGAGAATCTATTTTTGGAAAAGTGTCCATTAAAGAGACACATTTATCCCTAAGGCTGTTGTCTGGTCTAACGACTAACGTTTTTCCCAATACAACTGATGAATGGCTAAAGAAGATGTGGTTTTTTCTACACAATGGAGTACTACACTGCCATAAAAAAGATAAACTAGAGTCATTTGTATGTAAATGGATGTTCCTGGAGAACATACTATTAAGTGAAATAAATCAGACACTCATTAGTATACATTGAATTGTTTCTCTGATATGAGAAACCATAAGTGTAAATAAGGACAAAGGGGTAGAATAGATATTTTGTTTAAAAAAGAAAAAAGAGAGATAGTATTCAAAAGAGAACTAGATAGGGAAAGGGGGATAAAGAAGAAGGTTAAAAGAAAAGTAAGATGAAAGGGGAAAAAATGGTAGAGTGTAGCTACACTTGTTGCAAATAGGGAGGGGTGGGTGAATGGAAGGGAGGGGAGGGAAAGAGGAGGAAGAGGGGGGAAAAATTATTTTAGTTTCTTAAAGGAAGAAAGGAAGCACTTCTACAATTTGTTTGTTATAGAGTCGAATGTTACTGGGCTTCCGGAGTTCTGTGGGTTCAGGGTCCCAGCCCTCCCACACAGCTCATCTCTTCCTGAGCTTACTGCATGTGGGAAAAACCTGCTACTGACACTGTTTATCACGTTGCGCCTCTCTTAGAAATCCCTGGCACCCGTTTCTTTTTACTGTAGTGATACATGCACACCCGTGTTTATTGTGGCACAGTTTGTAATAGCTAAATCTTGGAAGCAGCCCAAATGCCCATCAACTGAGGAATGGATAAAGACAATGTGGGTTTTTTTATACAATGGAGTACTACTCTGCCATAAAGAATGATAAGCTTGAGATATTCCTAGGTAAATGGATGCATCTTGAGACCATACTCTTAAGTGAAATAAATCAGACACACATGTTAAATACCGCATAGTTTCTCTGGTGTGAGAAACTGATGTGTAAATAAAGACTAAAATGTATTATATTGGGAAAGGGAAGAAAATGTCCAAATTGGAACGGGAACAAGGGAGGGGGAGAGGAATAGAGGGACAGAGAAATAAGAAATGGAAGGAAAAAATGGAAACAAAGCTTTTGTAAATAGGGAGGGAGGAGGGGGTGAGGGGAGGGGAACGGGAAAAAAAGAAGCAACAAGATATATCATGTACAGGTACAAATCCCTGATGATGAATGTTATCAATATGTATATTGAAAATGTACCATTAAAATAAAATAAATTAAATTAAAACAAAAGAAAGAAAGAAAAAACTATCTACCAGGGAGTTAAAGATTTAGTTTCTTTGAAAATTTCATCCTTCTACTATCACATTCTACATTCTTTTTATAATGTTTTCTTGATCGACAGAGTTGCATTGCCGATAGATCACGATGATACTTGGTCTCCCGAGGATGCCGGCCGTTGCCCTGGAAACCTGCACCCTTCCTTCCCCTTCAGTGCTAGGTCTCTTTCAGGGTCATGCCAGGAGAGCAGAACTTCAGCTGGAAGGTGATGCGCCCTCACTCTGTTGGCCTTGTTCACAATCTACCCGGCATTTCCAAGGGCGCTGAAGGGGCGGGACAGCTGAGGCCTCCATCTTTTATGCCATCAGTTCTGACGTCAGATCTGGACATCCTATCACAAGGCTGCTTGACCTCATGCAGGAAGAACTGAAGACAGCATTCTGCGACTTGTGTTTGCAAGTCGTTTTGTGTGTGTGTGTTTGCAAGTCGTTTTGTGTGTGTGTCCTGAATCTCCTTGATTGACAGGAATCCCTGATGAAGAGATTATACCCAACTGCCCAGCCTCTTCCTGCCTCAGCCTCACTATCTCCCAGCAGATTCCATCCTTCATCCAGATAGCAAAAATAGAGGACATGTAGAAAGACCTGACAATTCTCCTCATAACCTTACTTACCCAGGTCATCAAAAGCCTGAGGCCTCATTGTAGAATAGTAATATTTTTGCATGAAATGAGCACTAGTTCAGTTTCACCTGTAACACCTATACATCTAACGTGGACAATATTTTATTCACCAAAATCCCAGGGCACCTGCTTAGGTCGATTGCTATGAGAGAGAGCTAGGAGCGGGGCTCCACCTTCCCTAGAGAGCTCCTGGACATCATCTGTCATTAACCACCTCTCTGGAGAATGCTGGAGTTTGAGGGAATTATGGAACCTGTGGGAGATTATCCACACAGAAGGTGATGACGCCTCCCTTCTACCACCTTAAATCTTCAAAATGCTCGTGAGAGTCAATACTTGGGAGATGATGGAACACAAAGCTCAATGTCTCAGTGTGATAGAGGGTGAAGTTGCATAGCCCACAAACGGGTGAAGTGAAGACGAAGAAACCAAGATGAAGACCGTCGTGGAAATTATGACAGTGGGGAGGGGCCTCAGCTAGCCCAGAACTGTGAACCTGGATCGGCACAGTCTTACCCCAATTTCTAAAGCTCACGTGACTCTCCACCTACCGCACAGTCTAGAATTGGGACAAGGTCATTTTCCTACCAGACTGGTATCAGCTCTACTTGAATCCCCGAAAAGGTGTTGGTACCTATTTTGGAGTATGATTTAAAATACTACACATAAATATCTCTCCCTTCAGCCTGAGCCAAGATACAGCAAGGAGTTCTAGGTCAAGGAAGAAGGAATACAACTTTTGTCCTTATTCCTCACTGCTGAATGATGACTTCATTATAAAACATCCTTTCAAAGTTCCACAGCACAAATGCACACTCTAGAGCGTGTCAGTGGTGACCAGGAAAACCCCAGCTCCCTCTCTCTCCTGTAGCTGCTTCTCCTAGTCTGTGTCTTGAAATCATGCAAAGGTGGAGCTACATTAGACAAAGTTGATTGTCTGTAGGCTTTAACTAGAAAATACAGGTGCAAAGTTAGTTCGCGCAGAAGATTTAACACAACATATTTCCCATGACAGCAGGAAATAGGGGCAAAGGCAATTATGACCATTTTTCCTAACTGGGTTTCTCCAGGCAAAAGTTACTCATCGAGAAGGTCAGGTTTTCTCCCTTTAATTAAAGGTGAAAATTGATCTTTCCTTAAGGAGATCTTAGATAACACACTCGGTTGGCATTTTCTTTGACATGAAGTTGTTGACAGCCATTTATATCTTCTGTCTGTGATGTTCTGATCTGCCCTGCACTTTTATAAAAGGCTCTAAAGTTACTGAGAATAAATACAGATGTTCTCACTTACTTTACATCTGCTACTGCTATCAACTTTTTTTGCACTACTCTTGAATTATTCCCTAAGGTTACAAAAACATCAGACACATTTTTATTTAATAATATGAGTGAAATAAGGAAATATTTTAGGAAAAATCAGCTGGAGGTGGTGGAGAGGAAACCCAATCACTAATTAGAGTGGTCTACAAACTGAAACCTTTTAATGACTTCATGGAATTTTGCTTTATAGCTTGACTGTTTTCTAAATTTATACAACAAACAAGTGAGGAAGAAAGCCTGTGCTTTTATATATTAAAAAATAACATAAATTATTTTTCCTCATGGAAAGTAAATGACAACCTAATAGATTACGTATAAAAAAATCATCTAACAAGAACTTAATATTAACCAAATGAAAATATGGTGCAGATATATGTTCTATTCCCTTTTAAATTAAACCAATTTAATAAGAACAGCATAAAATATCATAATAATGCACACTTCAAATCCGAATGCCGGGAAGCTGTTTGCATGGCAGGCCTTCTCATCGGTCATTTTCACTGTAAAGAGGTCAGTTTGACCAACGCCCAGGTCTTTATTACTCTCTCCTGTGCAGAACTCATCTGAACGCCATCTGAGAGTTCTCGGGTCAATGAAACAAGTTTATAAAATGATCATTGTGATGTCGAATGTTTGTGTTAAGGTTTCTAATGGATTGAGCAGAATAAAGAATACTTCTATTGGTAAATGTTTGGTTGTCTTATATATGAAATAGAAAAGATACTCATGTTGTCCTCTTAGAGGATTACAGTTTCTGTTCATAAATACAGGCCTGTCAACAGATGACCAGATAAAGAAAATGTGGTATATATACACAATGGGGTACCACTTAGGCATAAAAAAGGGTAAATTGGAGTCATTTGTAGGAAAATAGATGCACCCAAGAACCGTAATGCTAAGTGGTATAAATAAAAAACAGAAGATTAAATATTGAATGATTTCTTTTATATGAAAACATTCAAAATAAAAGTAATTTAAAGAGAAGAATAAAAGATAGATGATAGGAAACAAGGATGCAGACTTAGTGGAGATGAGAAGGAGGAGAGGGAGACATGAGGGAGGGGAAGAGAAGGGGAAGCAAAAAGATTAACATGCTACCTGTATATGTGCCAATAAAAAAAATATAGGGAAGGTTTTAGTGAGCTGAAATAGCATTATGGGTATTTATTCTCAATCTTTGCCTATGTCATTTATGGTCAGTTATGTCAAGACCAAAATCCCAACTGAATCAAAGAAGTCACATAGGAAGTAAACGTTTTGCCTGTTAGAATTTGTGGAGGACACAGTATTCACAACCAGGCATCATTGAGGTAGGTTATGAACAAATTTGAATCGACTGGTGATGGACCAAAGATATCATCTATAAGGATTTCATTTTTATTTAAAATGCTACATCTATTCTTAGAGACAGAGAAGAGAAAGAGCAGAAGTCTCCATGGATATGAGAGAAGGTGGGATAGGGAGGAGATTGAGGAACTGTTCCCTGTTTCCTTCCTGTACCTGGAGAATCTTGTAGTCAGCAGCCGCTTAGCTGAAAAACGTATGAAAGTGAATCTGCTGCACCATGAAGTTCAAAGTGCCACCGGGGTGCCAGGTGAAATATCGAGATGTTTGTAACTGGCTGAATAACTTTTTTGTGTGTTCAGAAGCTAGTGGAAAATATAGAGTTCCCAGCTGCACCTCCACAATGACCTACAGTCAGGCATTTGGGTCTAAACCCTTCTTCCCTGTTTACTTGGAAGGTGGACTCGCACACTGTATTTTATTTTTCTAAGTTTCAATATCTTAATCAGTAAGAAGGAGATAATTAGTAACACAATAATTTTAAATGGTAATGAAATAATGTGTTTGAATAGCCAATGATGCTGGGTTTGAAATACATGGTCTTTTCATTTTCTACCAAGCTACAACAGAAAAGAGAGCAAAGGATATTCTCATGTGGAAGAACAGCAAAACCAAGCTTAACACTAAAGCTGTTTGAAACCATATTTTATCACGATAATCTCCCTCAACTGAAATGTGTGGGGAATGAGATCACGTAAAGACAGCCTTCCTTTCCAATCTCTCACATAAATAGAAAACATACCACAAACAGGGTGAGAGGCCACAGCCAGTGGAGTAAGCACTGTTGAAGCTAAGAGCTGATACTCAGCATCACAAGAGGAAATGTTCCTTCCACTCAGGATTTCATGTTTAAAACGTAAGAACGAAATAAAGATATATGGCAGCCAAACCACAGTGACTTATGCCAGATATTTGGTTCATCTGTTTTCCTTTTATTGGGTGAGGGAAGAGAAAGAGAATGTAAAGACAGTCTAATGCAGCTCATGGTACCATTCTGATTTTTTAACTGGTGAGAACAATGCAAATGCACAACAGAAAAATGGGGTGAAAAGGGACAGAGTTGTTTATTCTCTCAAATACCTACTAATGATGACCAGCTGAAAAAGAGAAATGGAAACCTCTTATTCTACCACGATAGTCAGTAAGAGCAATAGATGACACAGCTTAAAAAGGACCAAACCTTGTTCCACCAGCAGATGTTCCCCTGTGGACGGCGCGTCTCCACGGGGGCTGAGTACTGACTACACTCTGCCGGCTCTCGGGTCATTTCTGTTTTCACACAGTATCTTTAAATGCAACAGGAACGGATTTGGTACCAGTATAACAAGCAAGCATGTGTGTTAGTTATGCCTTTTTATCCATTTGTATGGAATGATTCAGACAATTCTTAATGCTGCAGGACTTGTGAATGTTGCTAAATACAGGAAGAAAAGTCTAAAGCAACTGTAAAGGCCAAGCGTGGAGCCAACACAAAAAGCAGTGTTGTGTCCATACACCGTTATGACTTTTAACATTTAAAATCGATATAAAAATTCAAAACCTTGACAGTATTTTTTTATTAATTTGGAATAATTTATAAGGTTACTAGTTTCTCATCCTTTCCTTATGCAAAGTTAATAGAACTTATGCCCATCTCTTTCTTCAGGAAAATATCTTTGTGTCCGGAAATAACCATTTTCTTTCCTATTTAACATTTTGATTAAGAATTATACTCAATTGAGTTTAATTCCCAGCACCCCTCCAAAAAAACACAAATAAACAAACAAAAAAACAAGAATTATACTGGAATGGAATTTGTTACCATATTTCATTTGTGCCTTTATTCAGTTATCTTGGACCCTAAGAAATTGTACATGCAGTTAGGATCTTGTCCCTGCTAAAATAGAGTTTATAACTACAAAGGAATGATCGAGACATATGGTAAATGTTTAAAGTAAAGAAACTTATTACACCAAAAGACACATTACTAAGAATGATGGGATAAGTGTGTTTCAAGTGAGGGGGAACATTTTGAGTACTTTGATGGGGATTAAAGACAATGTGTAGTATACTGTAATAAAGTCTTCAAAGATTCACTGTATTTTCCTCACTACTCATAGTCTAGAAGAATTATTGTAAATTAGCTCTGGATATTACCAATTATTTACTATAAGTTATTGCAGTATCAGTCCATTATCTTACACTGATTGAGAGCTCAACACTTATTTTATTTTATTATTGAGAGCTCAACATTAGCCACATATTTATGATCATTAGTCATTTCCTATTTTTTATTTTTTGTCATTTGAAATTGATCTAAACCCCTGTGGTGCTTTACCACAATTGAGAGACAGTCCATAACCTTTAAATTTTCATCAGCCTCATGAGATTAAGACTGCTCCCTCTTGAAAATTTTCTATTAAGAAAAATGTGTCACAATTCCTACTTCAAAGTTAAAAGTGAATCTGTTCTTTCATGGTGTCAAAGATTAACAAGCTAATATAATGTGGATCGAATGAAATATCTATTTCCTTTGTCTTGCAATGGTGGCATTGACAATACAAGGCTGGTGGAATGAAAATACGATACAATGGACTTATATTTCTCGCAGTAGAAAACAAATTTTAGAAAAAGTAGTTCTGTTGTACGTTTCTGAAAGACACGGAATCTGGTCAGGGGAGGTCATGCATGACAGAAGCATTTCTAGTTTCTCGCAGCATTTCGTGAAGGAGCAGGAGGCGCGGGCCTTGCTTGGTAATGCAAGGTTTCTGGAAGACTACAAAACATTTGCATCTTGACAGCTTTCACTATTTGCAAATAGTGATGTGCAGACACTATTGCAAAACGATATGCCTTCTCCCCTCCCCCACGGATCCAGGCATTCCTGAGGAGCCAGTGTAACCTTATCCAGAATTTATCAGTGCACTTGGAAATAGACTCCCTGCCTGTATACACGTTCAGAGTTAGTTCCGATTTTAACCATGCTACCAAATTGCTGAATGCATCTACCATTTATGCTTTGCGTCCAACATGTCAGCCTGTATTATCATTGTAATCCCTTAATGTAGAGTATCCAGTTTAAACATAAATATGCGTAAATTCCATATTTCACCTTCAACGTAAAGTTCTGGTATGGTTAATCAGTAACAGCAATAATTGTGTGTTACTTGTTAGAGTAAAACAAGTACTGCTTTCCTTGCAAATCAAAGCCCATGTCACCGCATGCTTTGCTGAAATGCCTGCCTTCCACCCAAGTCAACTCTGTCTCATTGCTGTCAACTCTGAGTCCTTCTTCTGTTAACTGGCGGAATCACAGCACTGCAGCGGCAGGAGGGCGTTTACAGAACATCAGTCCAAGGCTTTTCATAAAGAAGTTGAAATAAGACAGCAGGTGAATAAATTAAAAGGATGAAGATTTAGATTTGATGATTATAAGAAGTAGTATAATAATGAGAGAAACAATCAGGGAGAAGGATTTGGAAAAGACCTAAAAGTCCACCAGACTTTGTATCAGTGGTGACTCAAAACTGCCTTGAGGTTGACAAAAAATCTGTGTCTCTTGGCTTCTAGAATCAGCCCTGTTGGAGAAGGGTTTTCAGTTACTGTATAAAAATACAGCATTTCTCTCTTTTCTCAGAATACTGTCCACAGCAGAACCACCTGGTCAGGGGAGGCCAGTGGGGGCCTCGAATTTAAAATAAATGTTTGTGGGCCTCAGATTCTGGGGCTTTCAACAAGCACCACAGGATTATCTGCTATAAACCAGGGCTTGAGAATCACTACACTATAATTTTCAATTTATAAATAATTTATATAATTTGGAATATAAATTATCTAAAATTGTAGTTTTCTGTCTATTCTATATTTTGTCTCATAATAATTAGCAGCAAAATCATTATGTTTGTTTTAGTTTGTAGGGATTATTTCCTATGTTACTGCTAGGGCTTATTGATTTGTTTATTTATTTCATGCTGAGGATCAAATCCAGTCTCTTGCTCATGCTAAGCAAGCACTCTTCTTCTACTGACTTGCAACTCTATCTTTACTTGTAGTCTGGAAGAAAAATAACTTCATGAGAAGGACGCACAGCTAGGCTGTGTAGGGTGGTACATTCTTGTAATCCCAGTTATTCAGAAAAACTTCGAGTTCAAGGCCACTATGGGTAATTCAGCAAGATCCTGTCTCACAACAAACAAACAAAAAAGCAAGCAAATGAACAAAACCAACAAACAACAACAAACAAACATAGCAGAGGACGGCATTTAGAAAAAAGAAATGTCTGAATTTCCAAGAACGTAAGAGAACTGGACTAAGCCGGAGGCCTGGAGACCAACAGAGGGACGCAGTCAGCATCACACAGAGTCAAGCCCTGCCCTTCGAGTAGCAGAACAAATGGTTTGTTCTGGAGCAGAGTTTTGAGGTCATCCCGTTCTCTGCTTCTTCCCACAGAGCTGGAATGGCACCGCTTCTCCTGGGAACTTAAGATACAATTTTAGGTGCTCTGGACCGCGTAGTGTCCTGTAAGAACTGAGTCCCAAACAGGGAATGAGTAAGAAAATTTTGGAAAAATATGACAGAATTAAGCTAAATAGTGAATAAAATTCAAATCATTTTGCAAATTTAGGACCATACAGAAAACTTTATACCTCAAGCCTCATCTTGTGCAAAGTTGGGGGGTTGCACATGATGATCAAAGTCCTCTTGCGTGCATGACTTGCCCACTAAGGGGGTTCAATTTATCACTCTCCCTCATCCAACCCAGTGGAGGCTCGCAAAGGATCATGATCCATCATCGAAGAAAATATAGGATCTGCAGGGCACACAAATTGGTCACCCAGGAGAACAGAGTTTATAGGAGAAGGAAGAAAATAAAAGGAACTACTTGAGGTCAGTTGCTTTCCCCTCTTTGATCTTTCTCTGCATGCTCTTTGTATTTTCCCCTAACAGATTCTTCACTTCAGTGCTGCTGGTTTGCTAGGACAAGATCACGAGGTGGTTCCTTTCCCCTGATCTCTGGAAAAGGAGCAAGGAAGCCCAGGTCAGCTTCACACCCAGACTTGAGCTACTATGCCCTTGCTATCGCTCACTGACTCTCGATCTAAGAGCCAGATTCCCCGTTGAGGGTGACACCCTTGGCTAGTAATTGGAAATATTTGTCCCTTGAGTCTCCGTGCATGCATCCATACCCTTAGAAACTCATTCAGAAGGGAGCACTAGAGAGATTTGATGAATAAAGATTTAAGTATCACTTCTCACTTTTCTTATGATTTATGGTTATACTAAGTTCAAAATTCACAGTAACAAAATGACATTATAATAATAATAATGTTTACTTTAGATTGTCTTGCAAGTAATTATTTTGCTTCTGCCATCTGTCAATGCAATTTCAACTTGTTCAAATAACTTGGCACAAAACAGAGCCATTATTTCCGAATGAAATTATAGTGGTTCAGATTAACTTTTGTTCTAATTTTAGGCACATAAGGAGTGCAGCATTCACATGAGAAATTCACGCGGAATTCCCATGCATGACACGCTGTGAACATTTAGTAGAAGAATCTCACACAGGGCCTCCTCATTCTATTTATTTTTCTTTAGTGGGTTTCATACTTATAGTTATTACATAAATTATTATAGCACTTCCAGTAGATGAAATAACTTTTCCTTTTCAAAACTCCAACATAAGCAAATAAATAAAGCAAATGTATCTTAAAGCACTGAAATGTACTCCTTTCTCCAATGACCTTCCCTTTTGAAGGAATTTTGAACAGTACTTTAGTCAGACTTTAGAATTAGAATGAATTTGAACAACTCTATGAAAAATATCTTTGTATACTTAATAAAGTATGCAGCACATAATGAAAGTCTGCTTAAGGAACAAACATACATGAGGTATGATCGGAATATATAGTGAGTGTTAAACTTTTTAAAATTTATTACAGTAAAAGACACATTGCCATTAGTTCCCCTTCAAAATTACCCCCTTTTCTTCGCACTTACTACATTATTGTCATTTTGTGAAGTAGTCTTCATTCATATCCTTACAAAGATAGATCAAATTGCACAGTTTTCTCCATTTTTTTCACTAAGGCTACCAGAACCTCACAGTGTCCAAGTGGCTTTCCAGAGCAAGGACCACTAAGACACCTGCTGTGTCAGGCGGCCCCTCTACAGACACGGTCACAACAGGTCAGGTTTCCTGTTTGCGCCTCACGCCTTTGGAATCTAGGTACCCGTGAACCTGGCTGGTCACACCTCGTAAAGACACCATGTTCAGCGATATGAGAGGAAAGGGGAAAACAGTATCAAGGGAGAGATTTTGTGAAGAAAAATCAAAGTTGAATGAGAAAGTAGATGCAGAGGGAGAGAGCTAGATATAAAGAAGATAATGTCACAGCGAGGAGGTCCTTAGGAGAGCACGTCTTAGATGTTATTGGTGTAACTCGGAGGTGGCCGCGTGTGGCGAGAGTGCAGTAATTGTGAAGTTAGCCTTTCAGAAGCCCAACGGTTCTGGGTGGTGATGCGCCGTATATGCAGAAAGCTTCCACAGAAGGACAGTCACTGGAGAGAAGGAGTCAGGAAACGAAGGTGCCGGCTCTTGGGCGGATTTACGAAAGCGAGCTGTGCTTGTCAAGGACGCTGGCTCAGTCCGTGGAGACGGAGACCCGGATGGGCGACGAAGTAGAGTCAAAACTGCTGATGCAGAAGACAGGAGCCAAACAAGCAAAAAAACAAGAAGACCACATAAAATTCGTAAAGAGTGATAATTTATTGCATTCTTACACGTCGAGACAAGATGCGTTGCTCAAGATACCAATTCCACGAGATGGTGATGAACAGGAAAATGACTTGGAATTTTAAAAATATGAAGTGCGATCAACACATACAGTGAATATTTAAATTTTAAAAGTATTTATTACACATTGCCATTAAATGCCCTCAAAAAAAAATCCCCTCACTTTTTTTTCTGTTTTTTTAAACTGGGGATGGAACTCAGGGCCTTACGCTTACAAGGCAAGCGCTCTAACCGCTGAGCTAAACCCCCAGCCCCATCCCGTATCCGTCCTTCTCGCCGCTTTCTGAAGCAGGTTTTGGGGGGTCCCCTTTCAGGAGCATCATACTGTGCAGTAAGAGACGCACCGTCCGCGGAGAGGCGGCTGGTGGCGACCCCGCGTCCTGCGTCCTCAGCCGCCTCGCTGCTGCAGCCCTCAGCAGGGAATTCTCTGACTTCTGGCCGTGAAAATGACCGTGAGAGACAAACGTTTTGGATGGATTCAGGACATCAGCCAGTCAGGACGGCACAAGCAAAGATAAACAAGTGTGATTCCGGAACCGGGTCAGAAGGGGCCAGAAAGACGGGTCAGGGGGTTGCTGGTGAGGGGAGATACTTCGAGGGGGATTTGTGGAGTGTGTCTTTTACTGCAACAAATGTTCAGTTCACATTCAGAATTACATTGTGTCTATGGCCTCGGGGGAAAGGAAAACTTTCTCAAGGAACCAGGAGTTACAAGCAATTTAATGCTCAGGACCCATCTTTCTTTCCTTCTCCCCTTCTCCCTCCTTCCCCTTCTTGCCATCCTTCCTTCCTGTTTTTGTGAGAGAAGAGGCTCACCCAGGGGCTCGTGCACGCTAAGCAAGCACCATACCACTGAGCTTCATCGCCAGCATTTTCGGTATGGAATCAAGTTAGTAATTATGAATACAGGTAGATTCTTCACTTTTCAAATTCAGAGCTCTACTGATGTATTAACATTTTATTTCATTTAGGAAATCATTCTCCTGTATCATCTCCAGCACATTGTGGTTGTATTTATAAAACTGGAAATGAAACGATTGCTCCATGTAACTGCCATGCAAGCCAGTGATCTCCTAGGAGGCATTTTCCAAGAGTGACGCTTACACACAAACCTGTACACAAATGTGCATCGCAGTCTTATTTGTAACAGGTTGAAATGCGTAAGTGTAAATGTCCTTCAATCCTGGGTAGTAAAAAAGTGTGTTACACAACTGCACCATGAAATACTACTGAGCAATAACAATGAAATAACCACTGATACACAACAGTGAGGGTGGGTCTTCACGGAAGTGTGCAGTGTGAACAAAGCCAACCCCACAAGCTTACAGACTGTGCGCTTTCCCTGATACACATTGTTGGAAATGACAAGGTATAGCACTGGTGAACGTGCTCACGAGGTGAAGAGTTTTGCAGCACCACACACTCCTGCCACGGCGGTTGCCCTCCCCCACCAGATCTCAAAGCAATGTTTCCACCAGGTGTGGTGGAACCTAGAAAACAGAGCTGAAATAACACTTTTCTCTTCAGTTATCTCGGATATTTGCTACAGTGACCAAAGGCTAATTAACTCAAGAGATGGGAGCAGGGAACTAAATGTGGCCACTCAGGGAGAACTGGGGAATTCTGGTTGCGATAAAGTGTTCAGTATTTTGGTGGCACAAGTTTCAGGTCTTTGACTGTGTGATGCACTGCAGTCTTATAAACTGTTACCCTTGGGGAGAACTGGTTTAAGGAGCTCTCTTACTTCTTAGAATTGCACACGAATTTAGAATTATCTCAAAAATAATAAGCTCAGGGGGAAAACACTGTTTCCTAAATGCATTCCCAAGAAATTAGGCACATTTTACATATAATTTCAAATGGAGGGCATGTAAATTATCATTATTAGATCATATTCAGTCTACATTTCGGATTAAAAGGTGCATGGTGTCCTTACATAAGTATTAATGCTAGTTGAATCTCTGATGTATTTCTTTGGGGCCAGAACAACACACAGCATTGCTCTAGCTAGTAAGTATTAGTGAATATTATTTAAAAGGAATCAGATTATGGCGAAATAGTACTTTTGTAAATGTCTCTTTAGTTGTCTTAGTTACTTTTCCTCTTTGTTGAGACAAAATACCTGACACCCAAGTTAGGGGAGGAGAGGTTTATATCAGCTCACAATCTGTAGCGGTTTCAATCGCAGTTGGCTGGCTCCAAGGCAGGGTGGCAGGCAGAGGGGCAGGGCAGAGGAAAGACAGGCTGTGGCAGGCAGAAGACAGCCAAAGCAAGCAAGGGACCAAGTGACAATAGCAGCGTCTTTATGCCCCTTTTATATTCCATCCAGGCTACCTGGCTTAGGGCAGGTGCCAAACCAATCAGTGGACTAATTTAGCAATCACACACTCTTAGTCCCAGCATCGCACTCTGAATCTATCCCAGCATTGCACTTTGAGGGGACATCTAGGCACGAACTCTAACACTACCGCATGAAAAGTTTCCTAAAATTGTTTTCGCTGAAGTCCTTGTTTAATGCCGCTACCTTGGCTGTGCCACTATATCAATAACTCTGTCTAGCGGGTGGCACTGCAATTTGTGCCTCAGTTTGGGAGGCACTTTACCAACAGAGCTGCCAAAAACATTCTTTTCCCTGCTGTATACAAAGAATATTAATCAGGCAAAATGTAAGTCGGCACTTGAAAACTGACGGAACGCAGGGACCAACAATTAGACCCCTTAGACGCCACGCTCGACGCAAGTCTGGGGCCCTCTCAAATAGAAAATTAAGAAACAGAAAAGAAAAAGAACAAAAACAGGAATTCTGACCTGAGGGTTTCACAAGTCAGAGAGAATCAGAGGAAATCACCCTCTGAGTCAGTCAAGGCGATATGTAACTATAAATGGCATAAAAATATATGGCACAAGCAGAAGCTGAGTTTTAAAATGTCAGTCAAAGAAAGTGACCTCCTACCTCACAAAAGTGCAGGGAAAACTCGACCAGATTGAAGGACAATCTAGTCCAACCAAAGCATGCCCTCCAACCCAGGCTGACAGGGTTTCCTTTTATTATTCCTGACAAAGAGAAGCTAAAAGTTTATATGCAGATTCCATTTATATAATGGCTGCTTTTATATAAATTGTGCAGAACATGTACAATTTTATAGTAATTGAATAAAATAAGTCTTATCTCTAAAATTAAGATCTCTTTTCAGAGCTGAACTAGTCATTTCTGATGTTCAAGTTTAAAAAAATAAAAAAGATAAAAACAGCCCAGATAATGTCTGTGGATAGACAGGTGCAGTCCTGGGTCCCAAATAGCAACTGCAGTTAAGATACTCGTGGGCAGAAAGGACAAAACCAGGTGAGTAGCATGCCCTCCAGAAGGTGCTTCCTGACACACACCATCAACTCTTTAGTCCGCACCTGACTCTACTAAGGTAAGAAAATGTATTGATAGAAAAGTTATCTTACACTCCAGAAATATCAATTCTACACTGTGTAAAGTTATATGAATATGATAGTATAGCACTTTGAAGAACCAAATCAAGTTCCCATGTAATATTTTCCTTTCAATACATTATCATTTAGAATTTATAATTTCAAAATGAAATACTGTCTGTGCACCAAGCCTTGACATTACATCAGATAGATTTGTGTATTTTCTGATGTGTCTATGACAAATAAAACATAAGTAAGACAACACAGAATTGTTTAAGCAACCACATCCAGAGGACACTGAGTTAGACCCAAGTACAAATTTGATAGAGCCCACACACAGAGTGATTCAGAGACAGGAGATTGATAAATACCATCTTGCCCAAATCAGCCTTATGAAAAAAAAAATATGTCTCATATTTGGTTCCAGAACATGGATTTCACAACTTCAGGAAAAAAGTGAATGGGCTCAAAAAGAAAATTGAAGTGTAATGTAAGTCTCAAGAGTTTTACTAGTAACCTGAGTAACCAAAACAGTGTTACTTGGCTGGCAAAGTAGTTAATGTAAGCGTCAGCTAAAGGAAGAGGAAAAAGTCCAGCAAGAGCATCAGTTTCAGATTCATAAGGGCACTTTTTGCTCTTCTGGTCGTAAGCCACGTGGAGCTTTGATTTTAGGAGGAAAACCAGGAAAATGAAGGACCTGCAAAGGAGGGATCTCAAGACATGCCACGTGAGGCACAAGCAAAGGGGCTGGGGTGCTGACCTGGGGAAGGGATGCGGTCAGAGAGATCTCTGGGGCTTCCAGCATCTGCATGTCTCCCTCGCACAAGGAAGACTGGCGGAAGGTCACAAAATGCTTGTGCGCAAATATTGTTCAGAGCTCCCTAATGGACACATAGGCTTTTTATGAGGAAATGCTCAGAAATAGTGGTGTCTTAGCTCTGTATCACTGTAACAAATACCTGAGCTAAGTCAGCTTAGAAAGGAAAGCAGGTTGATTTTGGCTCACAGTCTGTAATCCCAGCCTGTGATCAGTTTGCCGTGTTATTTTCAGGCCTGTAGAGAGGTGGGACATCATGGCAGGGAACACATGGAGGAGGAAAACTATTCACTTCATGGTCACAGCAAAACAAAACAAACAAAAAAAAAAAATGAAGAGGACGGGGCTGAGTTCTAATGTCTCCATCAAAAGCGTATGTCCCAGTGAGCTAAAGACCTCCCAGCGGACCTGAGATTTTCAAAGTTCCACCACCTCTCATTAGACCTACACTGCAGAACAAGCCTTTAGCATGTGTGTCACTGGGGGATGCTTAAGATCTAAACTGCAGCATGTAAGTTCAAGCAAAGTCCAAATCACCAATCAGTGTATATATTAAACAACATATTCAGGTATCAGATGAATAGTTGTATTACATGAAAGTGAGGGATGTAACCATTCCTAATAAACATTGTGTACATGTCTTGTATCTACCTTGTAATTAGCTGTGTCGGCCATTTATTACAGGACCCATGTCCCCCCCGGAATACGAGACCCGCTCGGATGGGGCCTTGCCATTCTCACTCTCCACTGGACCCCCATGGCTGGTGCCGAGCAATGGCTTAGTGAAAGCTGTTGAATGAATGAGGACTTTTCGTTTAGCCATCAACAGTATGAAATAGAGATTGATAAACCCATTTTAATAAATGACACACATTAGATTCACTAAGGTTCAATAACTTGCCTAATTTTCCAACTATAACCAGCCTTGACTCCAAACCCCCATGGTTTTTACAACGCCTTGAAATTTTCAAAAAGAAAGAAAAGCAAAGGTAAAACAATCGGTAAAGAATCTGTGTGTTGCAACCTGGGACATTTCTCCGACTTCCTCAGTTGTTGCCATGGTTTCTTTAGCTGTCTACATAGCTACAGAGCTAAAAATAGGTAACGTTTTCAAGTTAATTACAGAGAGATGTGATCTGTCTATGCCCTCATGTATTTTTCTTTACTGCTGTGAACTCTGATATGCAAAAGTGAGAATTAAAATAAGTACAAGATTATATTTGGAAATATATAGGCCATGTTCGCAAATAGTCGTATAACCCTGTCATGTGATACATTACTGGGCAAACAGTAGTGCCTGTATTTAGATTTAGCTCATGCAGAACGTTTGATACTGAACCATATTGTTCTACTTTGGGGATAAATAGATGATAACAACATATTTATGCTTTTTATTATTTTTTCACTCAATATAGCAGTTCAATCCAGAGGCTGGAAACCTTGGAATCAAGGAACGAAATGACTGCATGCAAAACAGTAGGGTACATGAGTAAATGAAATACACTTTATACTTTGGGGTTCTTGGAAATTTTCTTTGTCCAAAAAACAAAATTATAGCTTAACTCATAAAACATTATATATAGAAGGAAACATAAAGTCAAGAGCTCCAACTTTGCCTTTTTGCAAGCGTGGAAAGTTGAGACCCAAAGAATGTTAGCAATGTGCACTGTAGAGCAAGTCAAGCACAGATTGGACAATTCACTAAATTTAGTTTAGTAAAAGAGAGGGGTGGAGGAGAGGTGGGGAGAAGAGAGGGGAGGGGAGGGGAAGAGACTACAGGACAGGATGGGACGGGACGGGACGGGACTGGAACATATCATTTCTCCTCAAAGCACAACGCATGCCTGAATGAATGTTTAGAAATCAACTTTTCACATTAAGCCAACTAAAAAACACCAACAGAAAAAAAATAAAATTTCAGCAACAAAAAGATAAATATTTACATTTTGATACATTTTATATTCTTAGATAGTTGGCTTTTACATTTGACCATAACTTCTATATTTTGAAAGATGCTGTCTGTGTTAGTGAAAGCTTCAGTAGAGCAATTCCCTCCCTCTCTCTCTCTCTCTCTCTCTCTCTCACACACACACACACACACACACACGAGCACCCATGACAAAAGAGGTACAAAACAGAGATATTATTGATTTTTAATGGAAAATACGAGTGCAGAGGATTTGACCTTTGCCTGCAGTCCATCTGACCAACTAGGATTTAATATAGTTCAGGAAAATGAAGAAAACCACAGTAAAGCATTTTTAATTAGTGCTTTAACAATGTGATTAATGACGCCTTTTTAAAGAAAAATGCCTGTACCAGTAAATGGAAGCCTCATTATTTCTAAAAGCTGTTTTCGTCTACTTAATGACTCCTCCTAATAGCCAGATAAATTGAACAACAACATATGAAACCTATTAGCTTGAGCATTTTCACAGGGAACAAAACTTAATGTTGAGTTGCAGGCTGTTGAGAGTAAAGCAACAACACGCGGGTTTCCGTCACGATGCTGCGCACCCTGCTTTTAAACAGCTACTCTGGACAGGCAAATCTCACTTGCATGACAAAATAACCTGCACTCAAATCAAAAGCACGTTACAAAAGAGGCTAAATTAGCCCCGTAACAAACCTTTATGGTTGTGTTATTATGCTTTATATTCTTGTTCGAGGTTTTTTCAGCCTTATTTGACATGTCCTGAAAAGAAGTTTATTTCAGGAAAGAGGCGAAATAGGTCCTGAAATATCTGATTAGTTCATTAAAAAACTGGCAGTCTAATGCAAAGACTTCTTAATATTAAGTAGGAAAAGAAGGAGCTTGTCACTAGAGTGGAGGACCGAAGAGCTGGCACTGACAGAACCTTCTGCGACTCACAGCTTAGTAATTTCATAGATGAATGTTGGTTGATGATCAGCGAACACCAGTGAGCCTCAGCGGACTGTCTGAAATTGGAAATAACGACCTCGCCCGCCTCCCAGCATTAGGGTGGAGCATGAGACGAGCCGTGTACAGCATTTAGCACATTTTATTCACATTGCTGTTACTAACTGTCATGGCTATTGTAGTATATTCCAGAAAACGGGCTTAACGTCTTCACCGACTAAACATGCTTACCGCTGTAGGGTCAGGCAGTGCTATACGCACACTTTCTTTTTTGAAGTTTGGACAACTCCCCGCATGTGCTTGGTACAGATAAATTACCAAAAGACAACACAAATGTGAATGTTGTCCTCAGTTTACCTAAGGTGGTCAGACATAATCCATGAAAAATAGAGACTTGGGAGAGGGTTGATTTTTCATAATTTAAATTTAGTATTTCCGAAGATGTTGGGATAGTTGCTTCATCAGGGTAGAAGAGTATTTCCTCATGACTGTATTTTAATAGGTTTGCAATAGCAAACGTCTCACTTGGCTTAGTTGCTGTCTCTGTGAAAAGTGTGAGGCGTTCTCAAGCCCTTTCTCCCCACCCGCCGCCCTCCTGCTCACACAGACCCTCAAGCTCTGCCCGGACACACCGCCTGCGGTGTCCCCGAATGTGTGTCCCCGCCGCACACGCATCTCTGGCCTCCACCCTCCGCACCTCTGTCTGCCCAGATGCTCCCTTCCCAGCGCTTCGCTTGTCCGTCTCCTCTCTGTCCGGTTCCAGCCTGTACGAGAGGTTTTCAAAGTATCCAAGCCACCACCCTCTCCCACCCGATCGCTACGATAAAGTCGGGACGATTCTCCCAGTCGCTATGTCCTTGCTCGACCTACATCCTCACGAGAGCAGCCTGGGATCATATCAAAAATAAGCCAAATTTCAGGGGGGAAAGATACATAAATGCCTCACAGGTACAGGAAATGGTGTTTAATGTCACCTCTCATCAGGGAAATGCAAAGCATGATCGCAATGAGCTATCGCCTCACACCAATAAGAGAGGCTCTTATCAAAAAGACTACGACAACGTGTGCTGGGGAGGCTGTGGAAAAACAGGAAGTCTAGCACACTTTTGATGGGAATGTGAATTAGTCCCAGCATCGTGGAAATCCACATGGGGGTCCCCCAGAATTGAAAAACAGAATTGCTGTATGACCCAGCAATTTTACTACTGGGCATATCTCCAAAGGAAATGAAATTGGTGCGTCAGAGACATCTGTTCGCCTACATTCACTGTCGCACTGCAAGGGAACAAATTCAAGTGTCCACGAAGAAAATGTCCACGTACATAATGGAACACTATCCAGCTATAAAGTGAATGCAGTCATGTTATCTGTGATAATATGTATGGAACTGGGATTACAATGTTAAACAAAACAAACACACATCACATGATCTCACTCATGTGTGCAGTCAAAGGAAGTTGATCTCAGAGAAGTTGCTGTAGGATGACTCTTACCGGAGTCTGGGAGAGCAACAGGGAGAAGAGGGGAAGGTGATCCCTGGGTACTAATTTGCAGTTAGGCTAAAGAAGTCCTGATGTGCTACGGCACAGTTAGGTGACTGTACAATACAATATTTTACCATACATTTTAAAAAAGCTAGAAGGGTCTTCAAAGTTCCTACCATAAAGAAATAATAAATGTTTGGATGGATGGTTATGTTTAACCTGATTTAAATATTGTGTAATATGTATGTGCATTGGAACATCATGTTACCCGTGAATGCATACAACTTTTGAATCACTTAAAATTAATTTCAAAAATAAGTCAAACGAAGATGGCAACAGCTTCTGGTTTTTTTAAGTTCTCAATCTCTCACTAAAACAGGCACAGTGAAAAAGATGATGGAGAAAAAGAAAAGCCCACGCCGGGACTACTTGTAGGAAGAAACAAAGGATAATGTATCTCTCAAGAATTCCCCTGTACACTCGGATGGGATCAAGCCACAAAGAGAATAATAATCCACTGGTTGTCAGCAACTGTGTGGAAAGAAGTGGGTGGAAGACAAATACACTTCTAACAATTTTAAGATTCAAGGAGAAAAATCACAAATAGGTAGTAATCCTTAGATTCAGGGATCTCCCCATAGTGTGGAAATTTCCAAGGCTAGTGTGAAAACTGCAGCCACCCTGCATCCAGGCTTTGCTGAAGGGCTGGCAAGTGCAAGGGACTCACAGAGGGCGGACCAGACCTCACCCTGCAAGCTACAGTCTCGGCAGATCCACTGAGGGATAATACCGCATAAACAAGGCGGAGCGAAGCAACCAAGAAGAAAGTGAAGGGAGGGAATTAATAAACCCAAAGTAGTAATTCATGAATTTGAAAAACAAAATTCAAAACAGATAAATAGAATCTGGTTCTTTGAAAAAAATACAATTGAAAAGCCATTCATGAACCTAATTGAGCAAAAAGGAGTGAAATGCAAATATGCAAAATCAGAAATTCAAGAAAACCAAAAATAATGAGAAAATGCATCAATTACATGATTTTTATCAGACTATACAAATAAATATGAAACAAATGAAATGTATTATTTTTAGGAAGGCTATTTTAGGCATTTATGGTTTCCATGGTATAACTGTGCCCATCGCTATATTCTCTATTCTGTTACACACTCAGGCACGCACAGACTAACCCTGAAGTCTTCTTTTCCAACATTTTCTGTAATGTATTCTTCATCAAGTAGAACAACCAAACACTTCTGAAGTCTCGTAGGAAAATTTGTATCCTACAAAGGGGAGAAAATCTGCTTTTTTGTTGGAAGTTAAAGCAGAAGGGGTTCCAAATATTTTAAATTCCTCTGTCATTACCATGTAGTTATAAAAAGGATGTTCATCTCTTATAAAAAGAGATCCACAAAAGAGAACACACAGAGGGGTGTTCAGGGTACAGAGAAGAATCTAGCAACTTATCATCACAGTGTTTTATAAGCAAAATAGAGCAAAATAAACCTTCTTAAAGTAAGGAAGTCTTAAAGTAAAAGTAAAAAAAAGTCTTAAAGTAAAGTGAGTCTTAAAGTAAAGACTCACTTTAAAAGACTGGACAGTTTGGTGTATGAACACATACCCAACTGTCTGATATCATTACAAAGCCCTGAATAAAAGGCGATCAGATTGATGTGAAATGCAGACACAGCGAGAAGACTGTGGGCTCCTAGAAACAGCAGTCAAGAGTGGATCTTGGTCTGTTCCCTAGAGGTGAGGTTGGTGTCAGAGCTCTTCATGCATCTTTACTACAGAACCAGTAAGAAATAACAACAACAAGCAACAAGAAGACAGAAAATTACAACAATATAATCAAATATATATTGGTGCTCTCACTCTCGAAATACCTCACTGTGCTTTTAAGGTGCACATTGCAGTGATGTTAACTGGTGATAATTGCATGTCATGTGAAACCAATTTTTATCCTGTCAAAATTGAATGTTTAAAATTTTTTCATAATTTTGATTTTCTATATTCTCACTATAATCCCTGTTACTAAAATTAGAAACTATACATCACAATTATAAATTTCAGCATTCCTTCTATCTGGCTACTGATCACCTTTGACTAAATGGTATAGAATGCACAGTGAGTAAATTAGGAAAGTCATCTTTATGCCTTTGGCATGTCATTGGCATATATGTGTATGTCCCCGGGGATTTTAAATATGGAATGGTGCATTAATTGGGGCATATACTAAAAATATATGCTGGAAAAACCTTTTTCATTGCTATACCTTGGACATGTTCCCTAAAGTCATACTTTGGTGGCCTGTTTCCAAGAGCGGCAGTGTTGGGAGATGAGGTCAGGTTGGGATGTTAGGGTGGAGTGTACCCAAACACAATAAGGTCACTGTCACAGGAGCAAGAGGGTTATCAAGAGTGAGTTGTTATAAAAGCAACCTGCTCTCAGCCCTGCTCTCACCACTGACTTGCTCTCTTTACTTCCCACCATGCTATAATACAGTACACCAAGTATCTTCGGATTTCCCAGCCTTCAAAACCATGGGGGAGGGCACGAAGATGAAAAAGAGACTCATGGTGTGTTACGTACATCTACCCACTCACCACAAGGAATGTCCTGCGCACACATACCAATAAAGATGAAATATTTAAAAAGTGGGCCAAATAAACTTTTTCTTATAAATTACTGTTCGTTGTATTTTGTGCTAGCAACAGAAAATAGACTAAAATGACATTATTCTTATGTCTATACATTATCTATGAATACAACAAACCATTAATATTACATGAGATCATGTGTCAACATAAGTCCACTCAGGAATAATATTACATGAGATCATGTGTCAACATAAGTCTGACTCATGAATACTCCAGACATATGGATTTGCAGGGTGTCCCTCTGTATGGTTTCTTCTATGTGTGTTTATTTCACTGACAGTTTCCCATCTATGTATGATTCCAACTTTCATTGTAGGGTTTACAGTGCTTACTGTGTTGGATTAGTTGCCTTTGCATTACGATAACAAAATACCTGAGGTGGTTAACTCAAAAAAAAATAAAAAGTATATTTTAGATCACAGTTCTAAAGATTGCAGTCTAAGATCAGGTGTTCCCACGGTTTTGGTCCTGTTGTTTTTTGTTTTTTTCTGGGTTTTTTAAGGTACGTTTTAGATACACATAGTGATAACATTCATCATAGGGAATTTGTACCAGTACATGATATATCTTGCTGCTGCTTTTTTTCCCATTCTTTTCCCCTCCCTTCAACCCCTCCTCCCTCCTTATTTACAAATGCTTTGTTTCCATTTTTTTCCTTCTTTTTTCTTCAGTCCCTCTGTTCCTGTAAAGGTGACAAATTATGGCAGAAGTGTGGTGAAGCAAACTGCTTGCAACACAAGCCAGGACACTAAGAGAATGAGGAGGAGGCTAGCCTCCCACAAGCCCCTTCCAGGGAACACTCCCAATGACCAAAGACTTCCCAGAAGTTCCCGGCTCACAACAGTCCCACCACCACTCCATACAGGCTTGCTGAGGACCAAGCCTTTAACACATGGACTTTTGAGGGACACGCATTCCAACTGTACCAAACATGGAACTTAACCCGATCATGTTGTGTAACATTTCCAATGTGACTTTACAATCTCATTGCAGCAGGTGGCCTGTGTGCAGAGAACATCATAAGTTCGTGCCTGGTGGTGTTGAAAACGGTATGTGTTAAAGCACAGCAAGGCAGACCTTATTCAGGACTGTTGTGACCAGTATGTGGGTTGCTTTAACTGGGTCTTGCGGTGCAGACAGAGACTGGGCCGTCTCTCTGTTGGGTCATCTCGGGATGCCAAATACAGCACAGGCCAGTGATGGTGAATCTTTTAGAGACTGAGCACCCAAAATGCAACCCAAAACCCATTTATTTATTGCACAGTGCCAACACTACAACTAAATCTGAATACTGCGGTTTTAGTTTAGGAAAAAATAACTTGTACATTAACATCTTTTGTTTTAAAAGGAAAACACAGTAATAGAGCTTTCAATGACACAAACAGCTTTTTAGTGAAAGGCAAAAGTTAGCATTTGGTGTGCTTTTGCACAATGAATGTGATCTTTGCTGTTGTGTGCATGCTGATAATTTGTCACACTTCGCTTCATACTTAGTTTGAGAGCAACACAGGCAGCACTCAGGTCATCTGTCAGTCTGTTTCTTGTATCAGATTTGATATATGTAATTCAAAGCTGAAAAGAGCTGCTAACAAGCCTAAAGTAATCCAAACAAAGTAAGAAAATCAATCCAAAGTGCTCTCATTGACTTAAAATTATTTGGCAGATAATTCCACACTTTCCTTAAAGTGTGGATTTCACTTTCAGAACTACCAACTATGCAGTCCTTTGTCATCCCTTCACACTCCATCTTTTCTCTTGTTTCAAGTTTTCCATGCAGGTCACAGAATTTATTCTCCAGATAGAGCTTTCTTGAAATTCCAATAACTCCATTTCTATATTTCCAAAATCAAACCAGTAGAAGCAGGAAAGATCAAGTTCTTCAAATTTGGCTTCACTGGAGAAGTAGGACAACACAACATTGTCTCCATCTTACAGAACTAAAAATCTGTTACTAAAATTCTCCTTCGTAGCTGCTACAATGCTAGAAAATTTCTTGCAGATTTTGTGATGGTTTATAGGATTGCCTGCAAAGGTTGTAGACTTTTCTAAATGCACTTTTAGATTTGGGAAATATTTCAGCTGTCCATTTTCAAAGTCTCTTTCAAAAACCTGCAGTTTTCTCTCAAATGTTTTGGTATCACAAAACACCCTTTCTGCAGTTTTCCCTACACCTTGTAGGTTTTTGTTCAGTGCACTGAAGTGTAGTGTAAAATCTGTAAAAACATGAGGTTGTTAAGTGAGGCCATATCAGCAAGCTGTGGATATTCCCTGAATCAACAATCTACAGCAGCCCTTCTCAGCTGGAGTTCCTCTTAAATTTGCTGATCAGCAGGCCAAGGGAGCAATGTTCCACAGACACCAGCCTGCGGCCTGCTCTGAAAGGTGTCTGAGTGCATTTCCTGCCTTGTGGGGGCTTCTGCTAAAATCAAAGCTAGTCCAAGCAAATACATACATCCTGGCTCTTGGTTTCACAAATTCTCCATGAACAACTAAATATGATGCTGCAGATTCAAACATGCCAGAAGGACAGCACAACATTCAAAAAGAATCTTTTTCTTTTAATTAGAGCATCTCTTTGCTAAATTTTAGATATTAAATTTCAACTTTTCATAAGAAAACTCAAAGCTAAAATCTGTGTTAATAAAAACAAATGTATTAAAATGCATAGCTGGTCTAAGCAAATACACACACATACACAGATGTGTGTATATATCTCTCCTTGGCAGTGTGCTGACTGGCCAGACAAAGCTTGTACAAGTCATGGCTAATGACTCACGACTCATGACATCATCGTCTGGACCAACACCACTTTCCCAGCATGCATGTGGGCCCTCTGCGCCCTGGTATCCGATGCTCTGCTGCTGAGATGACACACGGGTGACTCGGCGCGTGTGCCAACAGAGAGGGCTCTGTGTGCCTGCTGCGCCGACGTGCCCCACGCCCATGCTATAGGTTTGCCATTACTGACTTAGGCAAATGGTAATTTATAGCCAAGAGACAAGAAAAGAGTCACTGAATGGAAATATCAGGAGGAAGAGGGATCCTGGCTAAACCAATGATCTTGAGGAAGGCAGCACGGGTCGTCAGACATCACAGAGGGGATAGTGGACGATGAGAAACCAGATCAGACACTAGGCTGGTCAGATACCAAGGGTGCGGGGTTCTTGCTGAACTGATTTTAGCAGGATTCTTTTGCTAAACTGGATCTCAGAAGGAAATGCACACACGGGCATAAGAAAAGGTTCGGAAGCCTTACTAAGGTTTGACCAAGCAAAAACTCTTTGTCAGTAGTGAGAAATCCAGTGATTAAGCGTCTTGGTCAACTGCAGCTCTAATGATATGATACAAGTATGGCTTCCACAAGAGACCCTTCTTTTCTCATAGTTCTGGCAGCAGGAAATTCACATCAAGGTCATTTCTGATGACAGTTCTTTCCCTTGCCTGCAGCGACCACATTCTTGCCAAGTCTTCGCATGGTCACTTTCTGGTGCGTGCCACTAGGAAGGTGTGGGCCAAAGAGAGTGCACCTCCTCTCAGGAGGACACTCATCCTCCTAGGTCAGTGCCTCACACGTGTGAAATCATTTACTTAATCCCTCCCTTAGAGGCCCCGTCTCCAAGTACAATCACACCGGGAGGTAGCGCTTCAACATATGAATCTTGTGCAGACAAAATGGAAATGAAACCCTCAATAGGGAAAAAGAGAAAAATTGTTGCTTATTGAAATCCTCTGATACTCTCTGGTACCTTAACATGTCATGAATTACTTGGACCCAAACATTTCATTATAGTACACATAAAATTAAAAGAAAAAAGCAATTGACATGAAAGAATGATCTATTCTGACCAGCTTCCTATTACTGTAATACAAGAACACTTCAACATTTTTTTAAAAAGTCATTAGTACAAATTCGAAACTCTAATAGATTTAAGGAGCCAAAATCTTATCTCTCCCTAGATATTTAAGAGTGTTTGAAAATTCAACATTAATTCCTAACTTGAAAACTTTGAGAAATAAAATTCAAGAAATTCATCCTTCAAAAAATAAAAGATAACAGGAAACAGAAATATAGAACTTTTGCAAATGGGAAGGAAGCCAAGAGATGACTAGAAAAGGGAATGAGGGAAGAGAAGAAAAGAGAATTAAGATGTGTTATATACGCACCAACTCCCCACTGTGAATATAATCATTATGTACTGCAAACATGTATGAACAAAAAATTAGAGAAAAAGAAAAAAGTAAGTATGAACAAATAGAAAAGATTAGCTTTGTCAAATCTTCACCTCCAGGAAAAAAAAAATGGGAACATAAAAGCAAAGAAGTAGTTGGCTGATAGTGGAAGGTGAAAAGAATATTGATCAAAGTGATATGAGATCACATTTATATCTACAGACTTTTCTCCTCAACTTTACTATTTTCTATTCTATTTGTGTATCTTGTTTTATAAAATATGGGTGCTACTTACTTTCTCAAAGCTTTCCTGTCTCTCAAACATTAACGTACAAGATAAATGTATCCAGGTCTTTTACATTAACCATGCACGCTCTATGAGTTTCATCTCACGTTTCCCTGCAGCAGCAATTGCTTAGGAAGAACAGGTTACAGAGACGCAGGAGGAGTGGTCTCCCTGCTCTGCGGGCATCCGGATGGGGCTGGTTCGCCCTCAGATGCCTGACAGTGCTCAGGCCGGTGACAGCCTATTTCCTCCCACAAACATCATCACCATTTATGTGAGCCGTGATAGACAGTGATTATTGAAGATCCCTGAAGTAAGCGATGAAAAATAGAACTGCAGGAAAGCCAGGCACGCTCATCATATATTGCTGCATAACACACGCCCCGGGGTGTCACGGCTGAAACAATGGGGTCCTCCTGGTCTTAGTAGGTGTCGATCCAGGAGCAGCTATCTGGGTGGGTCTGGCTCAGAGACTCTCCTGAGGTGGCAACCACACTGTTGGCCAGGGCCACATTATCGCAAAGCCTGGGGTGGGCGTCAGGGGTTGGGTGTGGGGCAGAAGAAAAAGAGTGGAGAGAGGGAGAGCCCAAGATGAAAGCCACAGGTCTCTTAAAATCTAACGCCAAAACCCCACAAAAATCAAAACTCATACAATCACATCTAATTTCTGCTGTTGGCTGCGACCCTGGTACCATGGCAGAGGTGGCTACAGAAGCACACAAATGCTAGACAGTGGGTGTCACTTAGAGGGTGGCTGCCACACACAAAGGGTGATCAAAAAAGACAATGTTTAAATTAAAAAATAGTATATTTTGCCATTAAAGTACTGCACTTCTTTGGGCACACTCTCTTTGGGCACACTTATACCACTGTTCTTGCTGCTTTCCGAGGCAGTTCTGGAAGTCCTCTTTCGTGAGTGTCTTTATGAAGTGTGACAAAAATAATACGGTGAATGCTTCTGCTGAGTGCCACCCAACAGAAAGGCAGGCTTGTAAAAACATCACAGTGTGTCCACTTCAGCCTTATTCACAGGATCTGGCACCAAAGTCAAAATAACTGTGAAAGGTAAACATTTTGAATCAACTCAAGACATGCAGATAGACACCACAGCACGACTAAAGACAGGCATGTTTGGAATTACGTTAGATAGCGCAGCGCTAGTCCTGCAAGGTGGTTATCAGAAAAGAATACATATTCCTGCTGTCTCAAAAACTACACACCACTGGGTGTTATCGAACTTTCTAGAAGCGTTACCAAATTCTAATTATTTCCATTTGCATCATTTGATTATGTTAGAGGTTGGGTGCTTTGTGTTAACTAACCCTCTGGCTTTTTTCTTTTATATATAGTTTTTTGCTATCCTTTATTTTTCAGATCAGAATGACTTCATTCTCATTTGGACGAGTATTTTAAGAAGGTATTTCACATCCATGCAGAGCTGGCAAAGTATCTGCGATAGTCACAACCAAAGCGTAACTTGGATGATCATACAGGGAAGTAGATCCATGAGCAGCTAAGCAACTCTATCGTTCTTCCTAATTAATGAATTGATTCCATCTCACAGTACACCATTCTCCTGTTGTCGAAGGCCTCTGCCTGTGGTTTCTTCTATCATTAATACATGTTTGTAGCACATAGTGATTACATTCATCATGGAGAGTTGGTACCCACACGTAACACACCTTCTTGTTTCATCCCCTCCTCCTCCCACCTCCCTTTCTCGGTCCCCTTGGTTTTGCTATCCTTTGATATTTCAGGAGAGCTGTGTGAGGGTATGGGTGTTTTTTCTTGACTCATTACAGTACTTTCTATATCCAGGATGTTAATTTTCAATGATTACACACATTGCAACTATCTCCATGATTGAGGAGTGTTCCTTTTATCTTTATTCATAATATCATTTGGTATATGAAATCTATATTATCCAAATTTATCCTTTCATTTCTCAAATACCTGTTTTTCTTTTTTCCTTGTTGTGCGTACATCTGTCTGTGTATTTTCTTCCAAGTTATCAAGAATATCCTTTTAAGGTCTGTTTATAACAAGTGTCCTAGTTTTCTTTGTTTTTTACCTGAAATATAACATACTTTATGTCTAAAAGACAGTATTGTTGATTATAGGGTCTGTGTTGGTGATTATGTTCTCACACTATTCTGATGTATTCCATTGTCTCCTGGCTTCTTCTGAGAAATTATGAGGCAGTCCAATTATGCTATTTTGTAGGGATTCTGCTTAGAAAAGACGTCTTCCACCACTGTTTCCATTTCATTAATTAAAAGCTAATTTCACCACCAAGTTCATTGTCCATTTATTGGACAAATATTTTCCCTAAAAAGAGAGCAATAAATATTTGGGAATAATAATAATACAGCCTTAAAAATAATAATAATACAGGCTTACACAATGAGGACATGCGTTCGTGATTGAATTCTTGAACCTGCAGATTGCAACCTTTTAGCACCTCTAGTACATTCTCAGTATGTCTTCAAATATTTGTTATTCTTTCTCAAGAACTTCAGTGTTTTGTTAAGACTTTCTAAATTCTCTTTGTAGCTTACAGTCTTTTTCATCTTTAGATATGTTTTTCTTTGTAGTGCATTCCAAATAATACCATTAGATATACATTTCAGCCAATTCATCTTCTGTGTGTGTATAAAATCCTTTTCTTATATTGTTTTTCCTAAAATTTTATTGGGAATACTTGACTTAGTAAAGGTGCACAATAATCAATACATTAACTAATGTCCTAAATATCACAAGGAACTTAGAATGTTTTGATTCGTTTTTCTTTGTAATTTTTGTCTACTACTTTGGTTCCCCATTGTGTTAAAAATCCAAGGTTTGTCTTCATTATAATTATATAATTACTAATAATTATGAAATCATTATTATTTCACTCCAAACATATATATCTTTGTCCTCCTTCCTTCCCTTCCTCCCCATCTTCTTCTTCGTCTTCATTTGTTAACTATAGCTCTTTACTGGACCTAGTTTCTTAATAAATTTCATCCTTTAATGGTTTATTTGGCAAAAGTCTACCAATGATAATATTCACCTTTGTGTGACATATTTTTATTTTATTCTCATCATTGAATGATATTTTATTTTGATAATAATTTTCTCTCAGTATTTTTTTTGTGTGTGTGTGTGCTGGGGATCGAACTCAGGACCTTGTGCTTGCAAGGCAAGCATGTTAAACACTGAGCTAAATCCCCAGCCCCTTTCTCTCAGTATTGTTAAAGTTAATTTTTTAAAATAACTAGTTTTTGTTATTGTGGAATTTGGTGCCAAACAAGTTACACTTCCCAAGGTTTGTATCTGTTCGTTCACAGTTTATCACTGTTTCTTTTAATATTTTTATCTTTACCTTTTCTTGTTCTATACTTTTCTGATAATATGTCACACTTAAGTACCACTCAGGACCTAAGTTCCTCCTTCAATCAGAAGAAAAAAAATTTATTATTCATTTTAATTTTGTTTCTTCTCTATTTTCACTTATCTTCTCTTTTAGAAGTTTTATTAGAAAGTGTTGTACCACTTAGATGTCTCAACCTCTTTATAGTTTACTTTTTTCATCCCTGTGAAGGGACAACCAAATAAAAGTAGAAAGACAGTTTTACATAGTAATCAGGATACTTTAAATGTTATAACCAAGTACAAGTAAATATAGCAAAAACCTACCATTTAAATACATAAAAACTTAGGCAAAGCTTTTGTATCACAAAGAAATTGTAAAATATATTTTCAACCATAAGGGATCAAAAATTGACTCTTTTTTAGGGAATGAGTATGAAAGCAAACATTTCCATACATTAAATACCAGCCGCCTTGAGGGTGAAACAGATGAGTGCTTCTTTGCTTTAAAAAAAAAAATACATTCTGTATGATTTTCCTTTAGTTTGGTAAGAAGAATTCTAACACTGCAATGGTTAAGCATAACATGGATTTTTTTATGAATATTTTTAACTTTTATGGTTTTTTAACTAGATTTGTCACATTCCGTCCTCTTCTCATCCTCTAATCCTAAAATTCAAAGAAAAAACAACAAGAACACTTTTTGAAAATGTATTTCATTCACTTCTTCTTGCAATAAATACCAGGATGCTGAAGTTGAGGACACCTGACAGACTTAGCTGTATGTCCTCTTGATTCTTGACTTGATGGCTACATTATTTCTTTTGTTCTGTCCTTTGGCCAGAATTCCTCATGAGACCAGCCTCAGCTACACTACTAGGTATAACCTCTGTAAACAGGATCCAGCCTTTGACCTTTAGACACCCAAAATAACAAAAACAAGAACATTTTTCTCTGGATGAAAAGAACTGAACTCATCAGTGGCTAAGCTCTAGGTAGCAGATAGAGACACGAATGATCAGAGGGAAGCCACGTGTGGAAAATTCAGTTTAGCTAAAACATAGCGAAGGTCAAGATGTTTTATGTGGACAGATAAGTCAGACAGCTGTGAAGGATTTTCTACTTCATGTGGAATAGTCTCCAAACAAAAAGTCTTCATGCTCGCTATAATAAATATATTACCAAGCTTTTCACCTATCTATAGCTCGTTCTCTCTCTCAATATTACTAAAAACAGCAGAAAGCACTTGCTGAGACTCTGCCTGGTCAACTTCAAAAAATATTCCCATGCTAAACCGTTAAGTGGCTTGAGTCTTCCTTTGGGTTCAAGTAGAAATATCTTTAAATTAAAAAAAAAAGAAAGGAAAGCTTCAGTTTTATATAACAGACCACATTATTAATGTTTATAGACTCCACACAGAGTAGCCTGAAATCTCTTCACCTTGCATAAGGTCAGAACAGGCCCTTCCAGTTAAATGATCGTGGCTGTCTCCTTTGGCTTGGTGCTGGGAAAAGAGACCTTGGAGAACCAAAGCAGCCCATGTGCTCAGGGGTGGACATCGAAACAGTCTGCTTCCATTTAATTTGCCTTTAAAGACAACTCGCCATAGAGCTTCTTGTGCATGCCGTCATTGCACAAGAAAAAGAAGAGGTGTAGCACCATTTAAAGTCAAGTTATATAAAAAGTTATCATTCATTACTTGGCTATTTGTGAACTCCAGCTCCTTCCTGTCACTTGGGTTGCTGTAGAAATTACCATCCTGTCCTGTATGGGGACATCTCTAAGGGAACTGACGCCACCTTCCCCCGTGCAGTGAGGAACTGCAGAGGTGACTCAGAATCGACGCTGCAGCCTGCCATTCCCCCTTCTCTCAGACTGGAACAGAAGCCACCTTTCCTGTGTGCGGATCTCTGGTCTCTTTGGAGGGGACAGCTGTGATGAGCAAAGCTCTGAACTGATCCTTCCTCCCATGTCTCCCTAGTAATGTTCACATATTGTGGGAATAGACAAAACAGGAATCCCGTTCCAAGGTCTCAGCCCTCATAAGCAGCTTCGGGGAGGCAAACCAGGACTTCAGTGAGTAACACTTTACAGGGGAAGGAAGGGTCTCCTGGGACAAGTCCTTTCTAAAGTGCTCAATTAAACTAATCCAGGAATTTAAAAGAAACAAAAAATGATGACTGATTACAGCATACTTCAAATATGTAACAAACTGTATATCGAAGTTGCCTGAAGAACCCGTCTCTCTGGTGGACACAGATGAGCCTGTAAACAGCTCTGGCATTTTAATGCTGGTGCCTTCTCAAATTCCAGATGACAGCTGCAATAACCAGCATTGAAAAGCCATCAGAAAGCTCGAGCTGCACAACGGTCACAGCTGGGCCTGTCAGTCACAGTGTTTTTGCTTGAATGAGATTCGGTATTTGGTAGGTAACTAAACACTGAGTGTTCTGGACTTTAGAATCTTAATCGTAGGAGCTAGATTTGGAAGAAAACAAAATGACAAAGGTTTTCCTGTTGCTTTAGGCTAAGATGAAGATTTTTAAAGTCTTGCAGCATCACCAGACATTTAACAGCACGCAGAACAATGCCCTGTTGTTGATGTTGGCTATGTTGGCCATTAAACTCAAGAACATCAAAATATTCACATCCACTCTTGTGAAAGCTAAATGTTCAGTATAAATAAGAGGTTCTTCCCTGATCCTAGCAGACTCTAAACCAAACTGTCATACGGAAAGAAGTTTATGACCCCCGAGTCTCAGATACGATGGACGTCGGCCCAGGACCACCACAGTCATGTGCAATATGGCACTTAAGATGACTTTCATCAGAAGACACAGAAAATTCTACTCAGACAGCTCAAATTAGGACAATATGTGTAAAATCTATATAAAAGAATTCCAAAGCTGAGACGACTCCAAGTCCAGCACAATCTGGGCCTCAATCTAAGCTGCCATGAGACGGCCCCAGCTCTGCCTTCCCACCCTCGAGTTTCCCTTCTAATCAACATTCGTTTAAATTATCTCTCCACCAGCCTTCATGTAAGTGCCTCAGATTCATGTAACCCTCAAAACAGACCTACAGGGTAACCTCTTATTTCTGTTTCCACAAATGAAGGAATTTAGGTAGGTGTTAAGTCATTTGTCCCGCAAATAGTCTATGAAATAGACATTATTAATACTCATTTTACAAAGAAAGGAAACGAAGCACAGAGAGATCAGCCAACCAGTACAATCCTACGTGGTAAGCAACTGGCAGAACCAGGCAGCGCCACCAACATTTTGGCTCCAACTCTCGTTTTCTTTCCCCACTAGGACACCCAAGCTCATTGTCCCAAGGTGGGGTGACAGTAGCAAGAACTGCTTTCCCACCGTCGGTGTAGAAGGGTGGAGGAGGGTGCACCCCCTTGTTTGCCTTTGAGGGGCAGGAAGACTTTGCCAGAGGCCTTCGCTCTGGCTCCTGGATCAGAACTGCCACCATCCCGGACCCAAACCATTCTCAGCAAAGGGAACTAGACCACTGCGGTGGGCAGAAGGCTCAGGACTCGGCCCGCGGGGAGGGTGCAGCCAGGTCCTGCTGAAGCCTCCCAAGGAAGGAAACCCCAGAAGACGTGAGCACTGTTTCACCAGGAAACACGGCACAAAGGAAGTAGGCTTGGTGGCCGGGGGCATCTGCTCCAGGCATCCCCTGTCGGCCAAGGGTGCCCAGCAGTGGGCTGAATCTATGAACTCAACATCCCTTAGCCTCGGCCCTCCCGTGGCACTCCAAATTGTGAGGCCACTATGGCAGATATACTTCAGAAAAGAGCAAGGTCTGGAGAGATCTTGTTTCCCCTTGAATATTTTTTGCATAAGAAATCCCTACTTTTCTTTGATCACATTTGTCAAAAGTCTTTCTGTAGTGCCAAAGATAGTGATGAATCGGGTACCATCAACCTGCGCGGAATTTGCCTTCAACTGGAGGAAAACCCTCATGTGTAAGCATATACAGTGAGCATCACGATCCTGGCGTAAGGGGCCCAGGGAAGGTGATCAGCTGCCTGGGAAGCTTCAGGTGCGACGCCCACACAGAACTTCTCTCGGGAGATGACCGTTAGCTGCAGGCGTCGACGATCTGACGGAAAAGAAGAAAGGCAGCTCAACAGTGACAGCACCTGGGCTCATCTGAGGAAAGAGGAGGTCGGTTCGAATCCCAGCTCCGCCACATGCACATCGCATCACACCCCAGCTTGGCGCCTCAGCTCCTCAGTTGTAAAAGAAGGACAACTCACAGGTCTGTTGGGAGCATGAATGGGCTGAGACATCTCACGAGGTACGTGCTGCACGTAGTCGGCAGTGTCATGGGTTCTCAGCAACACAAGCTGTGTTTCCATCTCAGAAAGTAGCCCGGGCGCAGAGAGCAGGGAGAAATTGTACTGTGGGGAGCCACAGTGCCTGGGTAAGGTGAGAGGGAGCCGCTGGCAGGGCTCAGCGAGCAGGAGGGAGTGCAATCAGAGATCCGGTTTGAAAGGGAGGCAGGGGCCCGATCACTCTGGTCCTTAGCGGCGGGTCTGGCGCTACAGGAGGATTACGTGGGGATGAAAGAAATCAGGCTTGAGGAACGAAGTTCAGACAGTGAATTTGGAACTTCAGGTCCCAACACTCAGGCGAAAGGGAAAATCATTGATGGGGGCTTTGTAGGTCAAAGAAAACGGCTTGAATTTGCTTCTCAGAGAAAAGCCAAACCATCAGAATGTTTGTGGGATCTTGCCCACTTCCTCTCTCAGCCTCTTTTCCGTGTATCGAGTTCTTCACTATCTTTCCGTGTGTCACATTCTCTTAGAGTCCTGTGACAGTCTCCCCTCCCCTGGGCCCTGCAATACTTGCTCTTATCTCTCGGTGGCACAGTACTTCCTTACAGGGCTGCGATGTGTGTGTAACTTTTCCTCAGAAGGGAGATTCCTCGAACTGTCCTTCCCGTAAGATACAAAGAAGTGTTTTAAACAATAAAGTGAAAGGCTCTGCTTGTAAACAATTGCTTCAACTGAGCGCTGGTGTGATAGCAAAGCTCCCATTGCTATAGCAGATCAGTTCACTCAATAAACCCTCAAATATTTGGCACTAAAAATGGCGAGACCAAGATGGTTTCATTAAGTTACAGCCCTTCGTTCAAATTGGGAAGGAAGCCCCGGAAAGCCCTGAAGTAACTAGGAACAGAAAGAGAAAACAGGAATATGTGCTCTACATTCTGAATCTAATTCCCTCCCAGCGAGTTAAATGAAGTCATCAATATATAAACAAACTCTAGGATTTATATTCGTGGTATGAAAAATGTCTAGTAGTGATGGGTTTAACATTGGAACAGTTTCAGAAGCATTAAGAATAACCCTGGAAAAATAGTATCTCTCATTTAGACTCACACAAAGCAAGTCTTGGTACTTTCCAGTCCATGGATAAAACTGCACCTTGTGTTATGTGCATAATTTATATTTATGTATCAAGTATCTGGTTTTGATGTCTGTGGTAGGTATCTTGTTTGTTAGAAATTTAAAAATGAATGAATATCTAAAGAAAAAGAATGCACAATTACTTTCTTGGGCTCTCGTTTTACAATGTAATAAATGAGAAAAAAAATAGGTTGTCTAATAAATAGAATTGAATTCTGTGCAGAACAAAAGCGGTCTCTTTTCTAGGGAACTTACCTTGAACACAGTCTACAAACAACGTAGAAGCTAAGAATTGTCTTGTGAATTCAGGGCTGGAAAAGCGTTTAAATGTCTGGCCAATTCTCGTTCACATTGTGATATATAGTTCTCCGGGTGCAGACTGTCACACTGAGTTAGTGTCAGTGAAAGAAAATGGGAGATAGATTTTCAGATGGTCTCATTCAACTAAAAAGAAAAATACAGTTCAAAGAGCTTTTACCCACTGAGCTTTTCGAATAACCACTCAGTAGGATGGATATACTGCTTGCAAGGCAAGACTCATAGGAATACCAAAAAGACCTTGATATATTTCATTTCTAAAAGTGAATCCAGGAGATTATATCTGTCCTTCAACTCAAAAGAGCAAGCAAGTGCTGATGATAATGCAGTCGTCCCCCTCGCAAGATCACTTTACTGTTGCCAGGAGTTTGGAGTCTGTGCGCTTAAGCGGCTTTTGTCCAATCAGCTCTCCACATTAACCAACCAACCCATGCTCTCCATTCTCTTTCAGTGCAAGCCAATGACCGGCGGAGTCACTGAACGTCTGCACAGCCGCCTTCTGCAGACATGGGCAGGGTCAGCACTGCAAGGCCCCTGAGCTTTGGCAGCAGGGAGCCCCAAGTAATCTAAAGAAGATCTCTAACTTTTCTTTTTCTTTTGGACAAAGCCTAGACTTACTGTGGTGAAATGGAAATCGAAGACTTAGACTGCAATGTTCTTAAATTCAACTTTCACATACACTATTCTTATATATATTATTCACTAGTAACCTCAAGTCACCGTCCACTTGTCCAATTCAGACATTCGTGTGTTATCTAGCAGTTACATGTTTTGAGTTGCCTCAGCATTGACAGCGTTCTAACCCAAATCTCCATTCTGAGTACCCCTGTCCTTGTCAACAAGTCAGTGTGTGGGATAATTTAATTTGGATGTTTTCTTGTCCGTTGGCATTTACAAAGCGTGTGTTCTTTGACTTTGTAAATACTGAATTCAAAACAAAAATATTAGTGCTAACCCTTATAAGAAGAAGCAATGTGAAAACAAAAGCGGAAAGGCTTAGGTTGGTCATCTGCCCAACAGGCCTGCTCCGCTCGTGTGGTCTCCAGGTAGCATCATGGCCCCGTCCTGAAACCAGAGATCGAAACGTGAGACCTCTGAGGCATGTTAGAAACCTACCTTCAAAAGTTGGGATTTAAAACTTCCAAGTGCTGTCAGAGATTTTATTACTCTTCATTTCCCCCTTTTTATGGGTCTCAAGCATAGAAACTACTTGAACTAAATCCCTCTATCCCAATACATTATTAATAGAATCTGTATCGGTCCCTTCTTTTGTTTTATTCATTTTTTCCTCTTTGACTCAGGGATACTGGTCTCTATGGATGAAACACTGGTGCTCTGGGATCACCTATTTACTGGTGGGAATGAATCCTAAGTCATTTAAATTGTTCCAGATATGCAACTAGAAAAAAGTTCCAAATGGATGTAAGGACTGAAACTCTTAAGATATGAAACCACTGACTGTCTGTAGTTTAAGAAGAAATGTCCGTGATTGACTCCAAAAAGGAGATTAAAGTACAGAATGTACAAGAGACATTGGATGCAAGCAAGTCCAGGCTCTAATGATAAAACCAATAATGTAGACACAGGCAAGCATGAATGTACTGGTGAGATTTAATCAAATACTGAGCACAGAGGTGAAGATCAATTCTCAAATCTGAGCAATTAACAAATTTAAGGAAGCTAAAGGAGTAGATAAAATATCAGAAATTTAATTCTTGTTTTTAGAATCTCGGATTTCCCAAGATGGAAAATCACTTAGTCAATACTTGCCTTTAGCTTAGTTCTTCCAAAATCTCCGGGTTAAAAAATCAAAGCTATAGCTCTTCTTTTCTGCCCAACCCTGTATTTTGCCATCTCCTCCCCCCTCCATTCACTCTTCAAAATGGAAATGGAAACATGACCTCAGAAATCTGAACCAGAGGCACACAAAGAGGAAACTAGTCATTCAGACGGAAGATGTGTCAAGAGAGAATGCTTGAGTCAAATCCAGGTGGCAGCGTGCCCAGAACATGACCAGAGACTCTGTTTCTAGCAGCCTGCAAGACCGGGCAGCACTTGTAATGACGTGCTAGCATCTGTCCTGGGCATCGTTTCCATGGCACTGCAGCGCACCACCCAAACAAAGGAAACCCACGGTAGGCCAGACTGCACCTTTTAATTTTTTTTTAATTAAGGAGTTATTGCTTGAACTGACAACAAATCATCTCATATGTTTGGCAGATCCAATTAAAGAACCCCATAACTAAAGGACGAATTTCGTGCTGGATTAGAAGTGAAAAACAAAGCAGACACTACGGAAGTTTCGGTGGGGTTACATCTGGCAAACCCCCTCATCTGGTGTCGATGGAGTATGAGCTAAATAAAAACTGGCTCAGACATTGTATCTACCTAAATTTTACCCATCTCCCTCATTCATCAGCTATGCCACTCTGACTCTGACTCATTTCTTTTAGCTTCAATAGCTCAATAAAAAGTACTACACAACTAACTGTAAGAAAAAATGAGATGGTAGACATAGACTCCCAGCAACTACTTATCATCATGCGTTCCGTGAATATTAGTTTTCTGTATGCTTTTCTTACAACATAGCTTGTTTTAAATAGCAACTTTCACTTCTTCCCCAAGAATGATTATTAACTGGAAACAAAGATGCAATTCATTCAAGCAATGTGCAGCCAGGGCTGTTGCCAAACAGGCAGGGGAGGAAAGAGCTAATTACCAACAGTGACTGAGTACACACTTTCCACAAACTTTTCTGAGATGGGCAGTGGACAACTTGTAGAACAACAATGGTCTGTGCCTTCGTGGTGTTGAAAATTGCAGGGGGCAATTTAAAGGGAAGCACTGATCCACCTGAGTAACAGTCCCAGCACGAGACTAACAGAGACAGAGCCAGCAGGTGTAGTTTTGCTTTAGAGATGAGGCCTTTGCTGCAGTTCTTCCATGTTTGGAAGAGACACAGTTTAAGACACGTGAATTGAGTGCAAAATAATACAAGATCCCCTATTATAACACAGAGGAATAGCACCAGGCTTCCTGCAGTAAACAACAGTTTCTCCCACAGAAGGGGTGGTTGAAAAATACAGTGAATGTTTAAATTTTTAAAAGTGTATCGCATTTGGAAGAGACACATTGTCATCAGTCTGCATGCAAACACAATCCCTGGCTTCCAACACACTGATCCCATAGTTCTCGCCACTTTCCGAAGCAGCTCTGGAAGGCTTCTTTTGTGAATGTCTTTATGAATTGTGATTAAAAAATACAGTGAATGCTGCGGCTGCGCACCCTCCAGTGGAAAGGCAGACTCATAAGAATATTACAGCGTGGCCTCCACCTTGCTCACCAGATCTGGCGCTGTGTAACTTCTGGCTTTTCCCCAAGGTCAAAATGACCACAAAAGATAAATGTTTCGAATCAGTTTAGGACATCAAGACAGCCAGGACGATGTAAACTAAAGACAGTCGTGGCAAAGCGTCTTGGACTGTAACTTAAACATCCACCGTATGTTTCAAGTAAGCCTCATAATTCTATACACAGAACACATGATTTAGTGAAATAGCCAATGCTTGTCTAAAGAACTTCTTGAGAAAATCCAGTTCTCTGATCACAATGTACAGAGATCAGCATCCCAGTCTGGGCTTAGTGATCTGCCCTGCCCTGTAACAGATCTCGGCCCGGATGGCCTTCTGGTCTAAAGAAATGATCAAGTGCCTCAAGACCCAGAGTGGCCTCATCCGACTTGGATTGCTTCGAGACATTGTTGTAAGTTATTATAACTATATTATAGCGGCCTATCAGGCTTTTTAAAATAAAGTGATTATATCTTTTGGGGGATGGAGAGAGGTGCTAGCTCTTGAATTTGGGGTCTTGCATACTCCGGGCTGACACTCCACCACTAAGCCACATTTCCAGCCTGACGATGTCAGTTATTGTCCATTATATTTGATATGACTTTCAGTTCCCATAAGCATTTTCTCTATTAATAATTTTATCTTCTTTTTAATAAATATGCTATGTTGCTAATGGTGCTTATAAGGTGAATTAATCACATCCCTGCTGTGATCATGCTGTGTAGAAACGCCCCCGCGCTGCCCACACGCCCCCGCGCAGCCCACACGCCCATGCTGGTGGCTGACCTGTGCGGTGCTCGCTAGCTTTCCTGCACTCTGCCGGGCTGGTCTGGTCTTCATTGCAGAATCCAGGCCAAAGAAAGTTCCCTGAGGCCTGCTCTTCTCGTGACCGGGGCGTCCTCCAGCACTAGGGGCTGTAACTTCACATGCTTGTTAAGGCGTCAATTCAGAACAGGTGCACAATCCTTTCTGCTTGCTCACTGCTAGTCAAGTCAGTGGAGGACCAAATGCCATCCACAGGGAATTTATGGAAGGTAGGAATGAGAAGGAAGACGTATTGACTCAAAACACAATACACTCCAGTTGTGCTAGTAAAGAGATGGAAAATGAAACCTCGCATCTGTTGACAACCTGCAAACACGGTGCTAAGAACATCGCAGCTGCAAACACAGCCAGCACGTAGCAATTCGGGCGGCCTGGTGAGGACCCTCCCCCCGGGCTAGCAGCGGCTCACACCTCTCAGCCCCTACTCGCAGGCGCTGCCTGGGTGCTGCCCAGCCTTGGGGACAGAGTGCCTCCTCTTCGCCTGTGCTTGGCTTGGCAGTTTGTTAATTATTGGCCAAACAGCAGTTTTTATTCTGGGTTTGATTCCACCTTCTGCCTCACATACTCATTCTTACCCAAACCAGTTCTTTTCACTCATTTCACCTGGATCAAGGCTCCCCCTGGCTGGGATCAGCCCACGGGGATGTGACCAGCATTGCTACAAGGCTGCTTTCTACCTGCCAAAGAGCCAACTTCTTCTTTAGGAGAATGGTACTTGTGCTCAAAGGGTGAAACTTATGAATCGAGGGAAATGTGTTATGAAGGTAGACTGAATAATCAATACACCCAAAGAATATCAGATTGTATATTATACTGTATATACTATATTTTTAATGTAAAATGTAAAGTAAATATAAACTGTTGAACTTCCTAAATACCAGAGAAATCACAAAATACAGTAGATTAAGATTGTTTATATTTTTGTGCTGATCTCTGTCATCAAGTTTCATAGTTTCTTATCAGACAAAATGTGTCCTTATTTTGGTACCCTCATTCAAATGAGTACAAAGCACCAGATATTAAGGTTTCATCTAACTGATATTTCACTGGACTGATATTAAATGAGAGACAATCCCCAGATTATCTTTTTTTTAATTTAAGAAAAACATACCTCTTATTCAAAACTCATCCTAACATTATACACATGCAATTTGAAAATTTAGAAATCCCAAACAAATTTAACAAACAAATCTAAATAATACCAATTTTCAATTCAGGAGACACTTAGAACATCTCAAGTTTTAGTTGCTGTTTAATCTCGCCTTATATTTTCAGATTAGAATAAAATACCCTTATTCTTGCGAACTGAATTTTCGTATTATTGAATCATAACTGGTCATTTCAGAGAACATGTGCTATATGAGTTACTTTTCTAGAGTCAGTGGTTTGCAAGAGAGCAGATTTAATACAGGACATTTATAAGTTACAACACTCAGCCACAAGCCAGGTTCAGGAAGAGTGAAGAACATCCATCTATGCACTGGAGACACGAAAGACCCAGTCAAGGGCCGGGAGCCCACAGCACTGTCCCGTACAACAGGCTCAGCACTAAAGGATTGAAGAAATCTCTACTGGAACCATGATACGATGCTGGCAGCAGAGATGAAGACCGGAGCTCCCCGAAGCAACAGCACCATCCTTGATGGCAGCAAGTCCCCAAGCTCCTTCCAGTAGGAGAACAGCTGAGTTCCCTCAGGAGAACCAGCCGCAGCAGAGCTTCTCCTGGGAAACAACCAGCCCCCATCTTCTGCTCCTGTTCTCCTTTATGTGGTTGACAATAGTCCTCAGGTGGATCCTCTACGCCCAGAACCACCAACTCAGTCCAGCTGGGTGCCCTGCTCAAGCTGACCACACTGGTCCACCACAGGTGCTGATCATCCACTACATTATAGACCTTGGAATTCTGCAAAACAGACAACAATGTAAACAGCTTCTGTTGTCCTAGATTTCCTGAAATTATCTATCACAGAGTCAGGTGAGAAGGAGCAAAACAAATAAAAAAGAAATACATTTTGGGGGGCCAAGTTTTATGAAGAAAATAAGCAGGGAGATGGAAGAGAAAACAAGTCTTTGTGCACATGAGAAGAAATAAGAAAGTCAGGGAAGGCAGCGGAACTGAAATCCGAAGGGAGACGATGACGAAGGCCCCACAGTGTGCAAATGTGGGGCAGACATCCCCAGCCCCCGTGGCAACAAGAGACCCTCGAGTGGGCAGGCGGATGGGTGCTCCAGACACCCAGGAGGGAAGAGGCCAGTGCTGATGCCCAGTCAAGGGGCGTCGTGGTACCTGGAGGGCTCCCTGGGGCGGGCATTTGGACAGAGAAGGTCCAGGGCATAGTGTGCACCTAGCAACGTGCCTCTGAAGAAACCGCCAGGACTACGTTCTTACCAGGCACTCTTTCTTTTCCCTAACTGCAAACTTGCCAAATAAACCGCTTGTGGATCTCATTTGTATAAACTGTAAAATGTGGGAATCTATTCTGTCAAATCATCATAAGTTGTAATGGATTGAATTAAACAAACACCTCATGATTTCACATATTGACTAAAAGCTAACCTTTCTATTAAACCTCTTTAAGTTAATCATATTTAGAATTGCTTTTGTTCTTTGGCCTAAATTGTAATATGCATAGCTTTGTGGCAGGACCAAGTGGTATCCTAGCAACAAAACCACAAGCACTTTCTCTGCAGGAGGAAGCTAATAGCCCTAATATGCTCACACACGGCGCTAGAAGGAATGCTGACTCTCTGATAGAAACAAAATTTCTTCACAAGAAAACTGACAGAATTTCTGCATGCACTCACTGGACATGTATTTCTCACGTGCTGACTAAAGGCCAATCGTAAGAACGATCACCAGGGAGTCAGGGTCACTGGCCAGTATCAGGTCCGGATTCCACATTAAAGAGATGACATGTCGATTTAATATATAATCCTAACCTGTAAATTACCACACAACTCACAGTCTTGTTCAATTGAAAATATGTTGAAGATGAGTGTCTGTGCTAGAGTTCTCCAGAAAAACAGAGCCAGTGAGATGCTTATACACAGAAAGAGATTTATCAGAAGGAATTTGATCGTGCAGTTAGAGAGGCCAGCAAGTCCGAGACCTGCAGGCCGAGGCCAGAACCTGGAAGCCAGGATAGCTGACGGGTAGTCTGAGGGCCAGCAGGCCGGAGTCTTAGGACAAGCTGTGTCCATTTGAAGCTGAAGGCAGGAAAACCTGCCCCGCTGGAAGCCAGGCAGGTGGGAAGAATTCTCTCAACCATGGCGGGCCGACCATGTGTTTTATGCAGGCCTTCAGCTGACTGGATGAATCCCACCCACATCATGGGGGGCGACTGTAGTCCCTCAGACTACCAATTTGACCAGTGTGCGTTTGAGCAGTTGTGAAAAAGGACAGGGATGAGGAAGAGTATGGTTGAGGACTCAACAGCCACACTCCCTCCAGGCACTACTGTGGCGCCATTAGTGGGTGTCTGTTCCCGTGAGTCTGGTTGCCTACATATGGAACTGCGTGCTATGTAACAGGGGAGGACGCTGCGGAAAACAGGTCAAAAAAGAAAGAAAAATTTCAAGGCAAAAGAAAAAATCTGATACTTCCCTTGCTTACTGCCACTTCTTGGAGACAGTGCTGTGGTTTTCAGGCCACTCACAAAGACGCCTTTGTGAGCAAAATACTAATGACAACCTTGAAGAGTCACAGTTCATTCTTCTGCCTTCAAGTACACACTGAAGTCTTCCAGAAATGAGGCTCTATCCATTTATTTTTCTATTTCTTCAAAAAGGAACATTCCCGTGGCTGATTCATTATCAGAAATATTCAATTTCCTCCAAAATATCATCACACAAAAGATTAGTGCATAATAAAAAGTCACTTAAAACACCTCGGTGCCAGAGAACAGTTACTAGTGCTGCTCTTAACATTGAACGGTTCTTCACTCTACCTTCAAAAGACATCAGTTGTGAGACTGGACTTGCTAACTGTCCTCCTTGGCCCTCGATTCCTTCAATTGGAAAGTGGAAGTTTGGATAAGAGGATTATTATGGAGTCTTCTGGTTTTAATTTTATATCCATGATTTTTACTTGACTTTAATACTAGATTTCCGCCCCTGTGCCTTGCTTTGAAAGGTACCATGCTGCCCTCCTGTGGTCAGACATGGAATAGCCTACAAATGACCTTTAAATATGTTTGGTTTGGTTTGAAGGAGTACGTGAAAAAATATACTTGAAGTTAAAATTCACACATAATCAATAACCAAATCAAATAAATTTGAAACAGATATCCATAAAAAGTTCCATTAACTTACCAATTCATAGCGATTCAATTTTTTCCCCATGGCAATAATGCAAACACTAATACTAACATGAATTAAAATTAATGAGCATTATCTATGTGCTAAACATTATAAAAATTTTACATATTTCATCTCATTTGGTTCTTTTTTATCTATCTTTTTTCAGATAAGGAAATTAAAGCACAATTGGTGAAAGTGACAACATGTCAACATAATTAAGAGATAGGATCAGCTTCAAATCCAAGTTGTCTGAGTCAGCAGCAAAGCACTGTCCTGCTGTATTCTCACTCGATCATTTTATGCCTACAAGGTCTTATTTTCTAGCATCGTTTCCAGGACACACTCATAAGGAAAAAATAACACAAAATGCTTGAAAATGCAATATGATATGTGAAAACCATTTTAACGCAACTCTTATTTGAAGACGGGACTCAAAGACTGAACAGATTTTGATGATGTATCGCAGTGCTAGCTGTAAAATACTCAGAGCCTTGTGCTTGCAAGGCAAGCACTCTAGTCACCGAGCTAAATCCCCAGCTGTAAAATGCTTCCATTTAGTAACTAGCCTTCATTACCAACCGTGATGAGACCTGACAGAGAGATGGAATACCTTGTGCCGCTGGTGAGCCTGCATCGCTGAGCCTGCCTGCCTGCCGGGCTCTGTGGGGAGGGCCTGCCCGGGCCTCGGGCACACCCGGCGAGCTCGATGCCTCTGAACTGTGTCCCCTTCGCCAGTGTTCCAGAGTCTGCGGTCAGGCAGAATTCTCTAACCTTCTGGAGCGATGCTGGACAACTCCACGAGGGTGAGCGGCAGCCGTGTCTTACTCCACACGCAAGCTACCAAACTGATTTTGGCTCTGAAAGCCAGGAGAGCTTCTCTACTCCAAGGAGTGAGGAATCTTGGAAGCTGAGCTGGCAGGCGCAAGGCCGCTCCACGTCTCACTCCCAAACTGCCCAGGCCCAGATCGTCTTCCCGTGCTGTTGTGCCTCTCCTGTCTACTCCAAACCCCAAAATCTGACACTACGAAATACCGCTAACTGTCAAACGTGATCAGCAGCAACAGCTCTCTGCGTTTGCCGGGTCGGCGAGAGCATCGTGATGGCCCGTTCTGAGCGAGCCCCGGGAGACCAGGAAAGCACACTGCTGTGTGTGTCGTGGGCACGAGACTTGGGCAGTAGTAGCAGGTCCCCGCCGTCCTCTCCGGACCCTCCTCTGCTCTGTCGCTTCTGGCTGCCCAGCACTGAGCAGCTCTCTTCGGTCAAGCCCTTCTGATTTTATTATTTTTGTATTAATAGTACATGTTTGCAGTACATGCAGTTTACGGTCATCTTGGGCAGTGGGTACCTTTGCATAATACAGCTTGTTTTTCCTTCAGCGCCCTCCAACTATAGACTGAAACGTCAGAATGGTGAGCTGGAGTGGGCCTCTGCTCTTTTAAGAGATAGATGGCAGGAGACTTGTCTTGACAGTGCGAATTACGGCTGGGTTGGAATTACAGCATTTAGCAATCTAAACAAGTTCAGGTCATTAGAAAACTACCCAGATTCCCTGGTATGAATGATAGCTAGCTCTTAAGCGATGCGGCGACCAGTACATTGACATTAGCAAAGAGGGGCATTAAGAAGTGGAAAAGAAAAGGACGCACTATAGTCTTCAAATATGAAATTGTTGTTCCCAAGACTTCAAATGTGGACAGCAAAGTCTAATGTCATTCTGATCTTGCCACGAAATAAAACTTCCTAACCAACCCATAACAGCTGCCATTATGAGTCAACCCATGACACAAGAACTCTTCACTCGGCATCTCTAACCATGCACCAGAACTAGAAATTATTATTTCTGACTTATATATGTGATTAAGTCTGAAAAATGACAACTTCCCTAAACCAGTAACCCATATTTGGTAGCAGAAAACCCATGTTTGTCCACATCCAAGAATGTGGTCACATATTCCGTCATGTGACCTTGGGTCTGGCATGACCTTGGGGCTCAGCCCAAGCGTTACCTTTCGTGTGCACAATGTGACACTGAAAACGGTGCTCAGACAAAAGCCATTTAAGCCATGTAGTCTCTCAAAGCAATGAAACGAAATCATCCTGCAAGCCGGGCCTGGTGATGCACACCTGCAGTCCCAGTACTCGGGAGGCCAGTAGGAGGGTCACGCCTTTGAGACCAGCTTGGGATACATAGTGAGTTAAGCCCAACCTGGACTACACTGCAAACCCTGCCCCCCCCCCCCACACACACACACAACCACTCTGCTGCTAACTACCTCTGTGATATCTGCCAGACCTATTGGATTTTCTATAATTGTTAAAAATAAGGTACCGAAGCTGGGTGTGTAGTGCACCCCTAGAATTCTAGCATTTGAGAGGCTGAGGCAAGAGGATTGCACTGAGTTTGAAGCCAGTTTGGGCTACGTAGTGAATTTAAGGCCACCCTGAATTGCCTAGCAAGACCTTGTATCAAAAAAGAAGAAGAAGAAAAAGAAAAGAAATAAGTAATAAATTAGGTACAAATTTACAGACATTATCGGTCACTCTCATGCAAGTTTCTTCTCAGGTGATTTTTCTGTGCTGTCCTCATCCACGAACCTTCACTTTCCCCAGATCTCTGCTTCGGGGTGATAGATATGTGCGCAAGCAACAGAGGTCGAAGGCACGCGACTCTTGCCAGCGAGTCTCACCCAAGAAGAGACATCTATGAAAGCAGAATGTGGCATTAGTCGTAAGGACGTATGCAGATTAAAATAGACCAGAATTATTTGCTTAGACCAACGAAATGCTAATCGCTTGCTACTTAAACTTATTGCATAAATGAGGAAGAAAGTTCCAGGCTTCTACAACAAATTATAGTCATAGAAAAATACTGTTCTTGAATACTGAGCCCAGGATTTTTCTGAAGTACTTCGGAGTGTGGGATCATTGAAGGCATGAGGAGGGAACTGGCAATGATTTTGCTGCAGTGGTTAATAAGACGCTAAGATAAACCCATTAGTGCTCTATGTAAGCAGCAGAGCTAAAGCATTCATCTGCGTACATTTATTCAAATGTCAGCAGAATGGGAATGGGCTGAGGTTTCCATGGAAACCCCTCCTGGCTTCAGGTGCTTCTGGGACATTGTGCTAAGCGTTCTGAGAAGAGGTGACCATTGTGGCTTTTCATCCGGACTCTCTTCCTTCGTCCGGCTGGTGCTGTGCCCACCTCCTCTGCATTTCTCTGCAGCTGTGGCAGCCCCATTCACAGCAGCCTGCAGTTAGAAACTGAAAAGAGTCACTTTTAAGGCTTGACAAGTCTCACCCATTACAGCTGGTAGACAGGACAACATTTCTTCTCTTTTGGCCAAATGAAGTTTGACTATGTCTTATGTAGACATTTTAGTAATATGTAAATGCAGACTATATAGAATATCTAATATGTAGAATACATTATTTAGGGAACATATTTTCTCGCTCAGAATTAGTATCATCCTTCTGGAATGTTGTGACAGAAGCAGCCAAGGACAATTTCAAGGACAATGGGGACCCAATTAACAATCACAGCAAAAACAACAAAAAGGCTTCAGTAATATCTCCAGAGGCAGAATCCAAGATTAAAGGTAATCAAATCTTTTAGCCCAAACTCTAGGCAATGAGATGTGTGGAAGAATAACATCCCTTCCCGTAAAATGGGGAGAAAAATTAAAAAGCAACAACACGAAACAAAAACCCCACACAATTCTACTCCGAGGGAATCCAGGGCCTCGCACACATTACTGAAGGGCGTGCTGTCCCCAGACTGTAGCAAAACACAGGAAGCTGCTGCTGCACTACAAAGTATGACTGAAGAAAAACCAACAAAAAATTAAAACCATAGTAAGAAACAACACTTTAGGCCTTGGAGCACCTGAGGTGGCCTGGCTCTGCAGACTGACCCTTCAATAAGCATCTCACTGGCCCCTTACTCCTTAGGGTCTTGAATAAGTTCCTGGTGCCGGGGAGAATAAGCATTCCTGCCTTGTGAGATTGGCGTAAGAGTCAGAGATAATGGACAAGATTCCCTCTTATCAGCATATTCATCTTCTGAAATCCTGCAGTCTCCAGGTTGTGCCGGGGTGCAAAATTCCTCACATCCCGAAAACACCCACTATAGACTCTTCAAAAACTAAACAGTCCCCCCAGAGTAACCTTTACATCTTTCTCAGTTTATGTTCCAAATTATTTGACAACCTTCATCTGGTTACACGCTTACGCTCGCTTAGTGCTCGCTGATAGCCCCAGAAGAACGTGTGCCTTGAAGAGAGGTCGGCTTTTACGAAGTCCTTTCAAAGTGATGGCGAGGAGCTGGAGGGGATGGCGCAGCACCGGAGTTCACAGGTTTAAGTACATCCACCAGTTCTAAGCTGCACAACCTTGTGCTGTCACCGGCCAGGCAGCCCCCAGGAGAGGCCAAGCTTCAGGGGGCTTTGTCCACATGCTGAGAAGAACTGAGGACCCCAGTACAGGTGGCAGAAGTGGAGCAGAGCGACCACTCCCCCTCCGCCCACTAGAACTTGGACAGCAGCCCAATGCCAAGCCTCCTTGCATTCTAAGAGAGGGAGAAAATATAATAACAAAGACCTAGGAAATCTCTAAAGCTCCAGGCGGAGCACATGTGCGGGCGTTAGACCTCCCGGCTGGCCTGACCTTCAGTAACCTTTCCCCACTCCAACCTCACTAAAGGTTCGTAACTATGGACCACCGCACCCCACACGCATAACCCAATCGAGTGGATTCTGGGACACTCGGCTCACTGAACGCCCTGACACCCCAAGAGAAGGCCCCGGGGTAGACACACAGCCTTTAAAATCAAAAGCCTGATTTACCGGCGTGTTCTTCGGTGCTTTTTATGTCCAAGCTCCCCTTTTGTTTGTGCCATGTTTGTCTGTATGGACCTTCCCTGGGCACATCTTCCCATGATCTTCAGTAAATGCAGCTGCCTTTCTTCGACTATTGGATGCATGTCTGCAAAACTTTGCTTGCCCTACACAAGAGCCTGGAATCTATCTGCTGCATCCATCCCACAGTATCATTCTTGCCCACAGCGTGGAATCAAATCTTCCCACCCTGTGAAACCATTAGACAACTGCAGCCACACTCAATAGCTTGTGTGCAACCTCATGGGAGACCCAAGCGGGAACCACCCACTGGGCTTTTCCCAGACACTCCAGATGACTTAAAAAAATCAGTATTTTAAAGCTACTATGTTCAGGATTTACATTGTAATATAGCAAAGGACAACTAATACAAGATTGAAGGATGCACCATGTGCTGTTTGGCAGTGATTGAAAATTTCCATCTCCCTATACGGTATCTATAATATTTATTCCAAGAATTCACAGATATTTGCCACTTCTGCTTTTTCAGGTTAAAGCCTTTCAACCCACTTAAAAGCTGTTTTGTTTACTATTAAATAGACAGTTTTAATCTCTCTCTTAAATAACCTTCTAAGACATGCACTGTCTGTGTGTTTCTCATCATCTCCCCTATTACTCTTCACTGCACCATCCACACCGCTTCTTGTATGTTTGTGGCCCATGATAAACACACTTCTTCTTCAAACCCTTTGCTCTGACTATCCTTTGACCCCAGCTTTCTTTCCCCTGGCTCACTCTCCTCCACCTTCTTTTTTCAGATACTGGGGATTGAGCCCAAGGCCTTCACCGTATTTCCCCAGCCGTTTATTTTTTCTTCATTGTTTAGTTTTGATACTGGGTTTTCCCAAGTTGCTAAGTTTCCCGGGCTGGCCTAGAACTTGAGATCCTTCCGCCTCGGCCTCCTCAACCCCCACCTGGGATTATAGGAGTGTGCTACCAACCCTAACTTTTCCTTCTTCAGTCTTTGCCCAAAAGTCTCTCCATCGGGGAGGATTTCCTTGATCGTGAAACTGCAACCCCCGTTCCTGACCCACCTTGCTGTCTGACTGCCCGTCGGTTCGCTGTAGTTTGACGGTGTGTTGCTCCTCACTGGAATGCCAGCTGAGAGGGAGAAGCGCTTTCTCTCTTAGCCCCTCGGGCACTGACGTACGCTCCTGACCTGGGACAACGCCTGACACTTCGCAGGCTCTCGGGGATCACTGACAAATGTGATCTCATTAGACGAGTTTATGTCAAATGGAATTTATTTCTGCAATATCAATTATCTTGGGGAAAGAATGATGCCTATATTTGAATTTCCTGATTCAGAGGACTGGTGATAAACAAGATCTACAGTCTCTGTTCAAAGACAAGAGAGACTTTATGGGCTTGAGTGAGTTATAAGAAAAGGCTGGGTGCAAAGAACTGTTGAGGACAGCGTGAACAGTGATCTGTTCACACTTATTATCCAATTAAAAAATATCTATCACTGCATCTTCCAAGAGCGACATAACTTATCGTGGAAGTAAATAAAGACTGCCGCACCTTTGCTCTTACTACCTAGAAAGATGCACGTACTTTTTTTTTTAACCAAGAATAAGTACGGGTACATTTTAGTCAGACATAATGATCACATTAATCATAATTAGTTTGTACCTGAACATGATATATCTTGGTTTCCCCTCTTCTCCACCTCTTCCTTCTGCTCCCCCTCCCCTCCTTATTTGCTTATTTACAATAGCTTTATTTATATTTTTCCATTTTTTTTCTTTTCTCTTTGGCTTCTTTCCTTTCCCTCTCTAGATGTATGTACTTATAATTACCCATTGCACATCAGAGAAGCCTGCTACTCACTGTATGCAGTAAAAGCTAAAGGTACATGTCAGACGTTGGTTCTAAAGATCTAAAGCCGAGGCATCAGTTGCAAACGCATCTGGAATCCTCGTCCAGAACAGATAGATGATGGTAAATGGGGAGCCCGGGGGCGGGGGGGGGACCAGCTTCTGGCTGAGTAAGCCTGGCAGGAGCAGGTGCTGAAAGGGGCCTGGCGTCAGTCAGTGCTCTCTTCCTGCCATCCTGAAATTCTTAATACTGCCCAAAAGAGGGCCCCCTGTTTTCCTTTTGCACTCTGGTCCCACACATTGTTTAGCCACACCTGGGGCCCCCAGGAGGCAGTATTGGTCCTCAGCTACCACTCGCTGTGCAGGGACACAGGCTCAGAATCGTAAGCAGAACTCTGAGATTGCTGACCCAGATTGCTCAGCCAGCTTTCTGTTTCCATAACAAAATACCTGAGACAATTAAATCACTAAGAGAAGGCCAGTCAGCTTGGCTTTCCTTTGTGTGGAGAAAACTGAGGAGACCTGGCCGAAGCTTGCTGCTCTTGAGTCAGGAGCTTGTTAGAAAAGCGGAATTTGGACATTCTGGAGGAAGGTGGAGCTAAACTATTCATAGAGGACCTGCTTCCAATGGAAGCAAGGAAGGAAGGGAGGGAGGGAGGGAGGGAGGAAGCGAGGGAGGAAGGAGGGAGGGAGGGAAAGAATGAAGGAAAGAAAGCAAAGAAGACAAGCAAAGCAAAGCAGAATCAGTACACACCCCGCACTCAGAGCATGCTGTCCAGTGCAGGTTACTTTCTGAGGAACAGAGCTATACAGTGCCGGTGGCTGCCACCGCAGGTGACAGCAGACCTGTGAAGTCACCCAGTCTGCGTAATAAGAGCCCCTTCCCCGGCCCATCCGAAAATCCCAAACCTGAGAAGTGGCCGGATTGGACGTTCACTCATTTGCAGTTTTCCTCTTGCTTCTTTTGTAGTCCATCCCTAGAATTGCTTAATATGAAGTGGCTTGAAAAGATAAAAATAAAATAAAGTTAAAATAGAAGCAAGGAGAAGAAATGGGTTTGGAGGATGGGTTATGAGGTGAGCTAAGCAAGGATGGAAGGATGGGTTATGAGGTGAGCTAAGCAAGGAAAAGGCAAAGTAAGCGAAGAAGAACAGCTTCTTCAAAGCTGCCTTAACGGTTAAATAGCTCACAGGGCCTTTAACATGTGTTAGGCCTCTTTTAATAAAGTGTCCGGTGTGGAATACTTAAAATTTCGCCGCGAACTTAACAAACGCGTGTCGTTTCCGCCCTCCCTCTCCCGGCGAGAAGTGACCAGACTGCGGTGAGGGAAGCAGGTTTGGGCAGCAGCGTGGCCCGGTGTCCAGCGCTTACGGTCACCTCGCCGAGGCGCGTGCCGGCGGGAGCTCGCACAGCTCGTCTCGGGGCGGCCCGCGACCAGCGCGGCGGCGGCAGGGTCGACACGCTGCGCATCTTTCGCTTTCAGACAGACGGAAGAAAAGCCAAGAGCTCAGTTCCGGCAGGGCGGTCCCCGGCGGTCTCCAGAATGAAAAGCGAAACCAGACCGGGAGCGGGCGCAGAGCGCAAACCGGCCGGGACCCGCGCGGCTCGGCCTGGGCGGACGGCGGATGGGGAGCGCCTGGCTCTGGCTCCTGTGCGGCTGCTGCTGCTGCTGCCTGCGCCCCGGGCCCGCGGCCGCCTTCCCCCAGCGACGGGCCGCCGCCTTCCGGGTACGGCGCGCGCGCGCCCGGGCTCGCCGTCCCCTGCTGTCCCTCCCGCCCTCACGCGAGCCCCCAGGAAGGGCGTGTGGCCGCGGAGCGGCGGTCGGTGCGCGCGCGGCTGGGAGGCAGCGGGGTCTGCAAGGACAGGAGAGGCGGGCGCGGTGGGGAGGAGGCCAGTACCGAGGTCGGGGTGTACCTGGGGTGTGCACCGTGGGTGTGCGTCGGGTGTGCCCCGGGGGGGTGCGTCGTGGGTGTGCATCGTGGGCGTGCGTCGAGTATGCCGGGGGGTGCATCGTGGGTGTGCATCGTGCGTGTGCGTCGGGTGTGCCCCGGGGGGTGCATCGTGGGTGTGCATCGTGGGCGCCGCGGGTGTGCGCCGAGCTCCCAGCGTGGAAGGCGGCCACCGCGCACCGCGCCTGCGCTGAGCGCGCGGCGGACAAACCCCGGGGCGGCGGCGGGCGCCCAGCGGCCTCCCTCCGGCAGGGGGCGCGAGTCCGCGGCCGCTCCGGGCTGCCGTGGCGGGTGGTCCGGAGCGGGTCGGCGCCGCGGGGCGCCGGGGACGGACGGAGGCGCGGGGGGCCGCCCTGCTCGGGTGCAGGCCGCCGGCGCCGCGGGCTGCAGGCTCCGTCTCCGCGCCCTGCCCGCGTCACGGCCGCGCGGGGCTTGCGGCGGGCGGCGCCGGGCTCGCTCCGGGAGGGCGACCGTCCTGCAGAGAGTGTCGGCGGGTCCCCTCGGAAGCTTCCCGCGACGACCGAGCTCCGGCTCTTAGCCGCGCGCGACTTCGGGTGCATCTGCGTCGGCACACGCGCGAAGGGCGGCTCTCCGGCCGGGCTCGGCCCCGCGCGGCCTCTGAGGTCAGCCAAGGACCAGATCAGGGTGACGTGGCCGAGGAGCAAGATGCCCGCGGACTGTACCAGCCCCGCGACGTCGGACCGAGCGCCTGCAAGTAAGCTGCACCCGGGACGCCTCGCAGCATCCTCTCTGTCTGGCACGCGGATCCGGGCCGATGCCGTGTTAGCCGGGATGTTCGGCAGCCCTTTTCTGATGGTCCCAGCCTACAGCATACGTCGCCCAAATGAAAATACGCCGTAAATTTAGAAGCTTGTATTAGAATCAGTCACTCTTTGTCTGTCCATCCAGTTATCCAAACTTTAGTGTTTGCTATGTCCGAGGAACCGGGCTGAGTTTTCCGAATGGTACAGTGGAGAATGACAAACATGTGCTGACATTTACCAGAAATCACGATCTAATAAATAAATACCATTTAAACATTTTCTATAACCTGTTTTCCAGTACACAAAGAAGACCACAGAGTGCTGCTAGAACGTCAGCTTCCCTCAACTGATTCGTAAAACAGCATACACGTGTGGACACACACAAACACACAGATCCAGACTACACATTCGTTACCGTTTTACTTTTCATGGTAAATACACGTGTGTGTGTGTATGTGTATTGTTTTTGTACAGACTTTGGCACACGATAGAATGGTTTGTCCAAGAAACTTGTCTAAAGCAGTAATTCATAAAGGGATATCATGTGATAGTTTTGTGTTACCCTCACACAGCTTTTCCACAGCGCCAGGACTGGGGTTCAGAGCGGATGACTGTTTGTTGGGGCCCGTCCTGCGTCCCTGTCCTGGTGGTCGGCAGCATGCTTGGCGTCTCTGCAGCAGACGCCGGTGTGCAGTACGGCGTGTCCCAGTCGGCAGTCCGCTGGGTGACGATTTGCAGACAAGGCCGTGGTCTGGTGGGAGCCGCTGCTCGGAGCTTTATGACTCTTTGGTCTTGAGGCAAATTCCCAGACAATGCGCTCATTGCACACCAGTATGTCACCTCTGTTGCTCATTCATCACAGATCGCACTGTCTACTTAAAAGTCTGCTGTAAACCCCACAATCCAAGCGTCCTCGATAAGCCCGGCTCGCGATGGCACGAGGCTTAGGGAGACATCTAGACACAAACCAGAGACTTATTGGAGCCTCTGAAAATGAAAGCACCCCAAGGAGAGCATTTTACACTCATACATAAAGTCTATGATTTATCCTATTCCAGACTTCAGGGTCTGTAAATGAGGGCTGTTGAAAGTTGAGCAGAAGTGAAAGGCACGTGGATTTGGGGTCCTGAAGAAGTGATCTTAGTAGCCAAGCTTGATGAAGTCTTAGTGACTCAGGAGACTGAGGCAGGAGGATGGCTCAAACTCAGGATTTCTGGGCCCACCTGGGCAGTGTGGTGAGACCCTGCCTTTGAATAAAAAAATTAAAAGATTTTACAAACCACCTTATGCTTCTCTAGTAATTTCAGTGCAAAATTAACCCTTGTATTGCATGAAATTTTCTTGAGGGATTACAGACACCACTGCATATATTGATAGCACAAAATATCCATCATTAATAGGAGAAAGCCCAGTCCCAGGGGGGAAATATATCAAATACCCACCATCTTCTTGGTTAATAAAATAGAGGAAAGTCCCTTAAAGTTTGTATCCCTCCTGTGGACCCCTTATGGGCTGAATGTCCGCACCCCTCGCTGAATCCCCCTTGTCTGGTGTTCCTCAGGCGTCCTCAGCTGTTTGTGAAGGGAGCCAGTCCGAGCAGTTACTTCCTACAGGGCCCAGTTAAATCACATAAAGAACTTAGAAGAAATAGTTGCATTTGGCCGACTGATCTCTCCACCCCTTTCAACTATGTATTTAGTGTATTCAGCAGACGAGGACTTTCTTTGCACAGAAATGAAGGCTTGGTAATTTGGGCCTTAAAATGCATTATTTAATTTATTCTTATTTGTGGCAGTCTGCGAGAGAGATTTCACTAGTATTTGTGCTTCAGAGGATAGATTTAGGAAGAACCAAGCACCAAGAACCCTCACACCACCACCCTCGTGGGTTTCTCCTCTTCCATATTTTTCAAATGACCCTTTCTCCTTCTCCTATTACCACGCCCTAATCAAAGCCGCTTCTAAGACTCTTGTTTCCCATACAGTATTTGTAAAGTTATAGGCGGCGACATGCCTGAGATGGGAAGAGAGGCCTTCTGCACCTATGAGAAACGTGTCGGTTCTGAAGATTGCTCAGACTTCAGCCTGATCCCCACAGCAGATCGGCTCAAGTCTCTGACTGGTGTCTAGGCGACTCCCTGAGCCTCATGCCATCGTAAGCGAGGCTCATGGGAGACTATTGGATTGTGGGCTTACAGCAGACTGCCTAGTGGGCAGTGTGACCTATTGTGAAGAGGTGGGTCACTGGGGCGTGGCCTGGAAGGGTTAGGGTTTGGGTAGGATTGGGGTTCAGGTAAGATTGGGGTTAGGGTTCCGGAGATGGGCCCTTTATGGTTCCTTCTTTCACTCTTTGCTTCCCAGTGCCACCAGGTGAGTGGTTTTCCTCCGCCCATTCCCTTACTTCGATGAGGGAAACCGTACTGTATTTAAGCTTGTGAGTCTGATTTATTTTACTCAGTGTATTTTCCAGGTGCATCCATTTTCCTACAAATGCCTCAAATTTGTCATTCTTTATAGCAGAGTAGTATTCCATTATATATAGATACCACAATTTGTTTATCCAATTACCTGTCAATGGGTATACAGGCTTAAACATTTTTGTTAAATATATTCATTTAGAAATCTTTTAAAATTCAATTTTACTAGCCATTAAAATTTTTTATTAAAAATTTATTTTTCTAATAGTTTGTGGCCATTACAAAAATATAACTAGTTGTTTATATTTGTCTTGTGTCTCTTACAAACTTGCTAAAATTTACTTATTAGTTCAAGTAGCATTTTTGCAAATTTCCTTGTGCTTTGTACCTTGGAGTTTTAGTTTCTTTCCTCGTTGCTGAGACAAAATAGATGATTCCCGGAGTTAGAGGAGGAGAGATTTATTTCGGCTCTTGATTTGTAATGGCTTCAGTACAGAGTCACCTGGCTCCAAGGCAGGTGACATGGCAGAAGAGAAACAGGTCACCCCAGAGCAGGCAGGGGGCAGCAAGCAGCAAGCCTTCTGGAAATTGATTCCATCCTGGGTGCAAGCCGACTGGATGGCGCCACTCACACCCAGGGATGCCTTCCCATTATCCACCCCCCGAACTGCGCTGAACTAATTTAGTTATCACACCCTTAATTCACCTTCACACACCCGTGTGGTGCCTCCGAAAAACCCTACCTATGAGTGCAGGAGGTGCTGCGGGCACGTCCAGACACAAGCCACAACAATTTGTTTTCTTTAGATAGCTATACTTCTTTTTGAAAAAAAAATTTTCTTTGTATGTATTTCTGTCACTTTATTGAAAAGCATAGTCTTCTAGTATGTTCGTGAAATAAGAGTAATAGAAACATAACTTGGTTGCTTTCTCCTACTCTGAAGAGGAAACCATTGGATCCTTTACCATTAAGTAAGATATGGGTTTTCCATGCATCCTTCAGTCAGGTTAAAGAAATATTATTTCAGTTTTATAATTTACTGATAATTTTATCAGGAAATAGTTTTCAATTTTTTCAAGTATTTTTTACACATTTGTTGAAACATTATATGTTTTTCTTACTCCCTTATTCAGTTAATGTGGTGTAGTCTATAGATTGATTTTCAAATATTAAGCCAACAGCATTTTTCAGTATTATCTTTTGATGTATTGTTGAATCTTATTTGCTAATATCTCATTCAAGACTTTGCACCTATATTTGAGACAATTTCATTGATACGTCTTTTTCTGGTTCAGAATTAAGGTAACATTGGTCTTGTCCAAATTCCAAAGTATTCTTCTGTCTTTTTGTGTGTGTGTGTGTAAGATTGTTGCTATTTCTTTCTTAATTGTATAGCCTTCACCATTGAACCTTCTGGGCCCAGAGTTTTCTTTGTGGGTGGATTTTCCATTACAGTTTTAATGCCCTTAGTTGATAAAAGGCTGCTCCAGTTTTCCCTTAGTCTTACCTTTACCTTTGGTATGTGTGTTTTTCAGCAAGTTTGTCCATTTCATCCAGGTTGTCAAATTTACTGGCATCGAGTTCTTGATAGCCTGTAATTCTGACACCCGAAGCCTGTGTAATCACGGCCCTTCTTTCATTCTCACTATTGGTAACTTGCATCTTCTCTCCCTCTTCTCTGGTAGTGTCTGTGAGGGTGTGGGGAGAGGCACGGGAAGCTGTCCCACGGCCAGGTGGCCCCCACGCTGAGGGAAGGAGCAGGAAAAGAAGGTCAGGGGAGGCATCCTGTTCTGCTGCACAGTGCAGGGACACGTGAAAGGTTGGACAGGCCAGCAGGGCATTGTCAGTCAACAACCAGCTGCCAAGACAGTCCGTGTCTCCTCCAAGTAGCCAGCCTGTGTACTGTCACCAGCTGGGTTCAGCTGAGGGGCCAGCTTCTCTGGGTGTCATGCTGACGATCCTGCCAGCAGCCAGTAGGATCCAGGGAGAAGGAGCCCTGAGGCGCATCTCCTGGCTGCCGGATGCTCGCTTTCACACGTCGCTGACATCCCGTATTCTCAGTGCCTTCCCCGGCGCACTGCAGCGCACAGTGGTCAGTCGATGCTTCAGGGTTGACTATTACTCTGAACTGCTTAGCAGTCAACAGTCTCTGATTGTCTTGTATTTTCATTTTGTTTTTATATGAATATATCCTAATTATTTTCAAGCACTGCTTCACCGAGATTATTTTCAAAAACCTGAAACTGGAAATTTTATCAGTTCATGGATAAGCAGTTATTCTAGGAATCTCAATAAAGAGGGGGAAAAAAAGATCATGGTAACTACTAGTAACAATTTCTGTAGAAAATAAACAGCTGTTAAGAGCATGACTTGCAGAACATGTCACTGGCCTGCTAAATGACAGTCTTTGAAGAGCTGTCCTGTCCAAGGCACGTGCTCGGTGTGGTGGACACAGCGATGAGCAAGACTGATGCGCTTGCCTACACTTTGCATCTTGGTTTTCAAGACCCAAGCAGTAAACACCTAAGTACATAAAACAGTATATGAAAGAGCCGGTATTGGAAACTTACCAAATGAGAATCCTCTGGAGTTTCATTAACCTACATGATTTAGGATATTAAATAACCTTTATAGAAAAGACAAGCCTAACATAAATTGTAACAAAATTCAGAGTTTAGAAATCTATGAATCATGGTCACATTTTTTCCCCTCCAGACAGTCTCCCTGGAAGAATTCCAGGGTTGCAGCCCTTTCGCAAAGTAACACCAAGGAGCTGTCTATAAAGTTTTAATAAAATTAGATTTGTTCTGTCCTTTTTTAATGTTTCACGACTCAGTGCTGAGAAAAACAAAGAGGAGGAGGAGGATTTCCATATTCATAGCTGTTTAATCACAGGAGCGATTGTAAGAGACGATTTGCTACTAGTGTCCAGAGCGTGCTAAAATTCCTTTTCCCCCTGCGTCAAAACTCTAATGAATGTATATGCAATGCTCTCAACGTGCACAGTGAAGAGGAAATGTAAACAGAGAAGATCTTTGCTCAGCTTTGAAAAAGTCTGCAAATACCTAGTAGTTTTCAATATGAAGTGTCTATAAATCTGATATGAACGTCTGATGCTAACCTGCAGGAAATCAAGCTTTGTATTTTGCACCTGAAGAATAGCTGTAAGCTAGTTAGATTCCGATTGTTTTGGAGAGTTTACACAGTGTATGTAAAATGGTTTCCTTTTTTTATTCTTCTAGGAAAGTCTTAGTAGGCATCAATATTTGAATTCTTTGTTTCCTCATGAGAACTCCACTGCTTTTTATGGACTAAATCAATTTTCTTATTTGTTTCCTGAAGAATTTAAAGGTATGGTCTGAAAGTACTATTATTTGTACATTTCCTGATTTTAAATTCTTCGCTTAATTTTCGAGGCATGGTTTCATTGTAAATCTGGCAAATCAACTAATAGTGGGTGGTTACTACTTACCATCTACTGTGTACCGAGCACATACCATGGCCTAATTGTAAGAAAACTACATGTATGGCCCCTCTGTACCAATTATTGCTTAAGAGCTAAACACTAGTTGTACACATGTCCATGCGGCTATAAGGAAAAAATGTCTCGGCACTTGTATGGTTTTCCAGCACTATTTCTACTAGGGACACTCGGGCTTTCATGAGTTATGATGAAAGAAATGTCAATTAAGCTCATTTTTATTACTGACCTGTTTCTATCGAACAACTCATTGTGTATGGCAGCTTCGACTTTACTGTAGAAATTTATTTTGTAGCTTTCAGTAGAATGCATTTAATGTTATAGAAAAGCACAGAGGAAAATTTCAAGTGTCAGATTGACCAGGAAACTCCTATATTTGCTTGAAACGTTGCCCCAGATAGAATAACAAGGGCCCTCCTTAGAATATGCTATTGAGTTGTCTTCTCATTTCTTCTTTCCACTCAGCCATTTATTTAAGAAGCAAACCTTCCAGGTTCCCCAGATACCCAGCAGGACAGACATCCATCCCCAGCGTGTCTTTGCCATTAAGATTTGACTGGAGGGACAGGCGTGTTGTAACACAAGTGCGAAACCAGCAGATGGTAAGTTTCGGGCCTTTTTGTCTTTTGCTAAGAACCGGGGAGCGTTTCTGAAATCAAGTTCAACCCAATTTGTAAAAAAAAAAAAAAAATAGGCATTTTTCTCTTCTACATGAAATCGCAACTCAGTCATTCAAAAATGAGGAGTAAGAGGCAGATGTCAAACCCGACTTTCGGTTCTGAAGATAAAGCCTCCTTGGTTTGCCCACTCGTTCTTTGGCATTTCTGCAGCACACTAATTCAGGGATGCTTCCCAGCAGCTGTGCCAAAGATACACGTCTGGTAGCAGGCAGCAAGCCAGAGGAGGGAGACCCAACCACTAACCGCTTAAGTAATTCAGAAGGAAAACAACACTACAAGTGAAGTGACGCTGGATACGTTCGCCCTATAGCATACCCAGATCACTGGAGTCTCAGCTTCATCCCGTGAGCTCCACCAGAGAACATCACCCCCGTCCCCACTCTCTGCATCCCCACCGATCATTCCCTGTTCAATCTGTGATCCTCACGAGTACAGTCAGTTCACATATGAGCGACATAAACACTGCTAAAAACACCACCTGCGCCAAATCGTGCAACACAATGTCAAGGGTTATGGTAGAAATCAGGTTACAGCACACTGTTGAAAATCATAGAGGTACATTTTAAAAGCAGACGGGAAACTAATAAACACAGTAGCACAAGTTTACACATGTTGAGTGATTAAGTCATATATAACCACCGCAATGAGTACAGCGATAATTTAGCTTAAAAAAAAACCCAGTATGTGTGTGTGGAAGTTAGAGAGGGCCGGTCTGAGGCGTGTGGGTTACCGTGATGTGATGGAGGGAGGGTCATCTGCAGTCAGAAGGAAGATGGCAAGCTCAGATGTGAGTGGGTGTGACTGTAGTGCACAGGGACCCAGCTAGTGGCCAGATGTGGAAGGGTGTGTACACTTCATCAACAGCCCTGTTCGCTTGCACCCACATGAGTGTAGAGAATGCTGGCCCACTGGGGGAGACGAGTCCCAAGGACGGCAGGATACTCTCAATTTGTTTTCAGGTTGTCTACAGTGAGCTCTCAATGGGTCTCTCGGCTTTCCCTTGGATGGAAAGTGTTTTATACTCATCAGTTTCTCAATCTTTGTCCAGTGAGAATGATCCTTTCTGGGACTCATATTCAGTATTTATTGTTGTGCATTAAATTTTACCTTCAAATCATTTGCTTTATTATTGAATTCATAGTAAGTTGTGAATTAGTCGTCCATCCAATTCTTTCAAGAAATGTCTACATTGGATTAAAGAGAAACTTCTCAGAATCATTATAAAAAGTATATCCTGCAGAGTTGTTTTTTTTTTTTAAGTAGGAGTTGCTTTTGTGGCTTAACTAAAGGCAGATGTCAAACCATGACATCCCTAATTTTGTTCCCTCTGTGTTCTCCCTTTCTCTGAGGATCAGCCTTTTATTCTTTTCATCATCTTTGTTAATTAAAAGCAGATAAATAGGTCCACAGTAAACAAGAATGGTAACCAATATTTAAGGTATGACTGATAGCGCTTTATCTGGTAGGACATGTCTAAGATATCCGTAATATGCATATTCAGGACTTACCTGCTTATATCTTGATGATTCACACAGCAAGCCACGAGACTCTTATTCCTATCAAATCATGAGTATGACCCACAGCTTTGTCAGGGTTTGACTCACCTTGCCGTGGAGGTGATGTGCAGCTATAAAATCAGCGTCAGAAGAGAAGTCAGGACTAAAGGGTGGGGTGGAACTTGAGGACACAGTCCAGGAGAGGAGCCCCTGGCCACAGAAGTTAGAAGTCAGTGCGCAGAGACCATTAAGCGATCATCAGTTACTCCAGGTGTGTTCATACTCCGATAATTCACTGTATCTTGTGATATTTAATTTACAGTAGCAATAATTTAGCTTAAAGTAATAATTAGATCATGATGTTCAAAAGTGAATTTCTCTTTTTGTCTTCAACTTGAAATGCTAGAGGACGGACATGTGTATTTTATAGATTTAAAGATTCTGGAAATTTTACTGAATTTCATAATTTCTCTTATTGAGAGACACTGACACATTTGACTTAGATACTGCTTGAAGTAAATACTGTGTCTTCTTTGGTTTTGAACAGTGTGGAGGTTGCTGGGCCTTCAGTGTGGTGGGCGCAGTGGAGTCCGCATGGGCCATTCGGGGGGAGCCTTTGGAAGACCTGAGTGCCCAGCAGGTCATCGACTGTTCCTACAACAACTACGGGTGCAGCGGAGGCTCACCCCTCAACGCTTTGAGCTGGCTGAACAAGGTGACTGGTCTCTCGGCCTTTGGAGTCTCAATTTCCTCTTTTCCTGTTGCAGTATGCACAGGATTCCAATTACTTCCACAGATTCAACCATGTTTCCATGTTCAGAGATTTAGATGACCAAAGTTTAATTTAATTAATCAAAAGATTTAATAATTAATTGCTTCCAGACAGATTAACCATCACAATATCAAAGGGTAACAAAGTTATCTGAGCTCTGTTTCCAGAAGGAAGTTGGGTTAACATTCCTGAAAAGGTGATATTTTTGCAGATATGTATTATATAAATGGCCCAGAAAAATTAGAGTTTATTATCATCCATTTCCATAGAACTTCTCGGTGTTAAGTTTTAAAAGCACATTAGAGATGAACTAATTTAGTAACTCTTTTTATAGATGAAGAAGTAAGAACTGAGAGCCGTAGTTGTGTTGCTAAGTCCGTCCCAGAGCCAGAGTGCGCAGCACTGCGAGCCCATCTCGGGGCTGCTGGAGATCACCCAGCGAGGGTCATTTACACCGATTCGCCAGGTCAGGGTGCCCCAAACCCTCCGCTCTACACCGCGTTTCCCATCAGCATAACTGGAAGCTGCTCTGTACACGAGGGCGCAGTGGTAAAGCGGACTCAGGAAGGCCTGGCCACAGGCAGCATGAAGTATGCGGCACATGCTGGACCAGGGCATAAGGAGAAGGGACAGAAAGACGGCCTGGCCTCGCCATCATCCGAGTCCAAACCACCGCGCTGGCCTCAGCATGGCTAACTCAGTCTGAGCCGTGGAGGGAAGAGATGTTCCCCAGCAGGCACCCGGCTGACTGACGGGAGTTCGGGCAAATAGGTGTAAGAGAAATAGGCGTAAAACAGAAAGAAACGTACTCATTCCTGGAGCCTGGATGCCCTTAACAAGCACCCGGGGATGTAATTTAAGCTCTAAAGGTAGACTCACGTGCTGCTGTGGTGAGGTCGAGCCTATTTCGACATGATAAAGTAAACTCTACAAGATTCTTAAAACAACTGACACATGAACATTTTGATTCTTTTTAGACACGAGTAAAACTGGTGAGAGACTCGGAATACCCATTTAAAGCACAAAATGGCATGTGTCATTACTTTTCCAGCTCACAACCCGGGTTTTCAATCCAAGGTTACTCTGCATATGACTTCAGGTAAGTGCCTTCTCTCGAATTCTTTGCTGTATATTCTTAACTTATGATCTATTGACTGTACAGGATGAATAATTTGATTGAAGGCTTCATCATATACTCCTTTTTAAGACTTTTTTCTTTTTTATGAGTACTTGCTTGTACTACACAATGTTTACATTCTTTGTGGGGAATTAGTACATGCACACAACGCACCTTGATTCCTTTTTTAATCCCCTTTCCCTTCCCTTCCTCGCCTCTCCATCCATCTCTTGATCCCCTTCCTTTATTTTTTTGTACATGTTTACAATACATAATGGTACGTGTACATACACATCTTTTGACAGTGACCAAGAAGATGAAATGGCCAGAGTCCTCCTCATGTTCGGCCCTCTGATAGTGACCGTGGACGCGGTGAGCTGGCAGGATTACCTGGGGGGCATCATTCAGCACCATTGCTCCAGCGGGGAGGCCAACCACGCCGTGCTGGTCACCGGCTTTGACCAAACAGGTGGGTGCCACTGAGACGCGCCCGCTGCCTCCAGACTGAGCGCTGCCAAATCACGGCCAAGCTGTGGAGAACGGGAATGTGGTCTACTGTGTCTAAGAAACTCGTCAGCCGTCTTCTGCGTGCACAGGTGGGACCTTGCCGAGTTCCACCTGTCCGTTTTTAATCATGGTGACTTCTGTTTCTCGGAGCTGCGGGTGGAACTTGGGGCCTTGTACGTACGTGGCGTGGCGGCAAGCACCCTTCCACTGGCCTGAACCTCGACCCAGAGAACGACAGTTTTTTTAAATTCAAAGAAAATGCGTTCTTTGTCTGGAATACTTAGGGTAACTGGTCGGAAAAGAGAAGGGCTTATTAATTTATCATACGCGTGTGATAATTCTTTGTTTTCCTTTCCTCAAATTTCCTAGAATTGTGTTTGTTTTCATTCTGTGCCATCCCTGAATTAAGCAAAACAAATTCAAACATGTGTTTCTCATGACTGGAGTGTGACGCTCATCTAGCCCACATGCCCTTAGCTAATTTGCTTACGTTGACAAGTATAATTTGCATAATATAAATGTAAATGATTATGTTATTACATTTATAAACTTACAATGCATTCGTATAATGACATATAAGCAAAATCCTATAAAGATATGTAACCATATATCATACTGACCTCTTCCCCAGAGCTGCTGGACCTCAGGGAGCCTGCAGGAGACACAGAAGCTGCACACTCGTAAGAGTCACGCGGTTTTCACCGTCTTGTGTTTTGCAGGCAGCACGCCGTACTGGATCGTACGCAACTCATGGGGCGGTTCATGGGGAGTGGCTGGCTACGCTCATGTGAAAATGGGAAGCAACATCTGTGGTGAGTCCTGAATTTGCACCTCAAGCTTCAGGATAAACATCCAGGAAAAGTCTCTGAATATACATACAGATTACAAACCTGTCTACTTTATAGAATGCTTCTGATGCACTCATAACACTTTTTGTTATAATAATGTTCATCCTTTAACCAGTTGGTAGGAATAAAAGAGTGTTTTCAAAAGAAGCACTATTGTACATAGTCACATTTTCAAAAGGAAGGGCCACTACAGTGATAAAATTATATATATATGCATATGTCAAAGCATAAGATAGAGTAATAATTTACCAGAGTTTGCTACTTCAAAAACAACATAAACACTCAACTTAGGGGACTGAATTTCTCCAGACATGCCTGTTAGTCCTAATCTACTTTTCATAGCTATATTTTTCCTAATTAGTGTATTATGTTATCTGCTCAGTGATTATCTAGGTAATGATCTAGCTGAGCAGAGCACATGCCTTGCCGAGCATATACATATGTGAGGTCCTGGGCTAGATGCCCAGCGCTGAAAAGAAAGGCGGGGGGAGAAAAGAAGGAAAGAAGAGAAAGGGAATGGAGGAGGAAGAAAGTAAAATGACTATCAAGAATCAGTTTTTCTTGCATCAAAATGTGAAAATCTGAGCACTATGAATTTTTTCTGACTTAATCTGCCCCTTGCAACCTAAAGAATTCTAGCAAAACACCCACTGGATAGAATTGAGAGTTTGGCCAAATACCAAACATTGTTTTTAATTAAATAACAAGCTTTTTAAAATTAATTGACACCAAACTAAAGTAGTTAAGTATTTTAAGCTTTCTTCTAAAACCTGTATTCAAAGCTACATTCTAAAACTTTGGGTCAGAAAGCAACGTATTTTCTAAGTCAAGCCATACCCAAACTAAATTGTGTGTGGAAATAATTCCCATTGCAATTAGATGGACACATATAGTATACCACTCTTTAAAAACTGTAGGACCTTCCAGATTGAGAAGAGAGTTATAGTAAAACTTTCAAGAGAATGTTTTGATTCAATCTGGTGACTATTTTCCACTCATTCTATGAAGCAGAGCCCAAGCTTAGTGGCCTGCTCTCTCTGCCCAGTGATACATTTCTCATCAATCATTTATTGATGAGTCACCCTCACTGGACTCTTTTGGAAAGAGCACTAGCAACTCAATCAGGTCTCCGCATTTCAGCATCACTGGATGTTTTTATAAGGTTAGATCTTGTGGATAAAGTACTGCTGCCGCTCACTGAGCTTCTGCTACTGACACACGTTCTCTGGGAGATCGCCGGAGCCTGGATTTGTGCTGCTTCCAGAGCTCTGACAAGCAAGTTGCAAGAACAATACTCAGACGTTCCTTCCTAACACCCTCCGTTGTGGCTCCGCACCCTTCCCGGCCATCGGCTCCCAAGTCAGCTGAGATGAATTCTTCTCTCTACCTGCTTTGACTATTTGGGTCTCCAAGTATCTGCCTGGTTACTAACTATACAAGGATCCAAATCTTTCCTGAGAACATTGCCTGAAGTGTACACATCCACTGATATTTCTCTTATGAACACTGGCATATGGTGGATAATATTCCACAGCCCCAAGAAAATATCTAAGAATGACATCCATTCTTCAAATGGGTTAGTTATTGCTTCTGTTATTATGGCAAGGTCTACATTGTGATGTGTTAAGAAAGTATAAGACATCTGTGATTTATAGAAATGTCACTTAAATTTAAATTTTAGAGTTTAAATTTTGAAATTATACTTAAAATAATGTGAGTTATTCTACTCTGTTTAAAAAATACGGTATATACAAGTGCAATGTCGATCTCAGATGCAGTTGCCTATCCAGTTAACAAGTAGTATTGTTCTGTTTTGTTTTGTTTCTTCAAACAAAAATATTAGGCATCTCATCTAATACCTGCTTTTCACCGATAGCTAGAGCTGCTCTTCCTAAACCCACATGAACAGTAAGCTTTAACTTGCTGCTTAAAAAAGAGGAAACGAACTGAAACGGACCATTTCTTCTCCTTGCTCAGGTATCGCAGACTCGGTGTCCACCGTGTTCGTGTGATGTGTTGGGAACGTGAAGAGACTATGCAAACATGGAACTGGGGCCATGTAACAACTGTGTTTCACTCCAAGCGTGACTCCCCTTCAACCTTCTGCAGCTTGTGTGGAAGTCTCTCGGGCCTAGCAGGAGGTAAACCAAGTTGCAGAATGTCCACTCCTCGGAGAGCTGGACACCAGGACCCCCAAGAGAAACCGCGGCACCTCCGCGGCAAGGAAATCTGTGCCCGTTTCCTACTCTGAGAGGAAGCAGGATGAGGAGGTATTTGAGGTTCTTCCAACAAAGAGGCTGTCGTTTGCTGATTTTCTTTTACTGTTAACATGGAACTGTGTTCAAGTATGATCAGAGAGCTGATGATAATTTGTTTTCCTTCATGGGATGTAATCTGTAGGCTTAGACTGCCCTGCTGGACGAGACTGGCCAACCTCAGGTGGGCCTCTCACCATGACACCAGCAGCCTTCGGAAATGCAAGATCGCGAAGAGCTGAAGTGTCGCCTCCTGGGTCTTACCCTTTGAACAGAAGGGACCCCAGACAAAGGAAGAGAGTGCCAAGTGTTTTCTTCCCTCCGGAAGAAAAACAAAGTGAAATTAAGCAATCAACACGACCCCTACGTGATCAATCACCTCAAATATTATTGCCTATCAGACAAATTATTTTCTGAAAATGTCCATTGCTAACAGAAAACCAATAGACTTAACCTGTTAGTGTCTTCTGTCTATATTACAGAACAAAGTTTTTTCCCGCATTTGTTCTCTGTCTGTCACTCTTCCCTGTGTATTTCCCAAATACTCCTGCTGGTTCGGTTTCCCTGACTAAAGAATTTCTCTCGTCGCTGACTTTCCAGTTTTATTTTCTGATCACTTACTTGGCTTCCTTTGTCAACATCAGATTTTTATCAATACCAGGAACACACTTCTGTCTTCCTATCAGGATTCTTTCAAACTTCTTTTCTTTAACCCGGCATGCCATTCAAACCATGAGGGCCTCGGGGCCATCTGGCCTCTGTTTTCTGCTTCTTGTGTGGCGGCGTTAAGAACCTCAGTCCCCATCCTTTGCAAGTATTTTACCACCTGTGTACAGTCTCATCAACTATGAACAACGTCTTTACACTGTCTGTGATCAAAGCCATTGTTTTTTTAAAAAGCAAAATGACAGTATATTTTATATTAAGAAGAACCTCAGAACAAAAAAGCTGATCTTCTAATCCAATATAAGGACAACTGTCAGAGAAGAGTCAATATAAAGTCATATCACATACCGTATGTATAAATATATCTTCCCTAAAATACATGAGGTTTTTGTTTTCTCCGTTGGTTTGCTTGCTTGTTTTTACAGTACTGGAGTTGAATCCAGGGCCTTTGCACTGAATTACATCCCCAAGACACTTTTTACTCTTTTTTTTTTTTTTTTAATTTTGAGACAGGATCTCACTAAATCACTAAGTTGCCCGCGCTGGGCTCAAACTTGCAATCCTTCTGCCTCAGCCTTCCAGGGTGCTGGGATTACAGCACATGGTACCGTTTCTGAGTAATGATTGTTTTCTAATGCAGAAGAGGTTAACAAAAATAAAAAATGAAACTTTAAAAAAGTAGCAACCACTAAAAATAAATTCTAGAAATCCCGTTTTTCCTCTCACTTTCGGTCTTTTTCTATTAGAAAAGCAAAAGGAAAATAAAACTTTTTTTTTTTTTACACCAACCAGAAGCAACTTCAAAATAATATGTGTGGACTCAGGCTGAGAGATGTTCCAGGAAGACAAATATTGGTATTTGGTTGATAGATGCTCTAATTATCCAAATGTATAAGACAGAGATTAAATCCTGGCTGCTCTAGTATGCGTTGGGTCGCTGACTTTCTGTGTTACGAAAATGCTTCGCTGATATTCTTTTTTCAAATACTAAAGAATTGTTAAGAATTTCAAAATGATTAACACTCCTCAGACATTCTTGATTTTGATGACATTTGTAATAAAACAACTTGTTCCTGAAAAGAACTTGCTTTTAAACGTCTGGCATACTCTCTGTCGACGCAGTACTGACGTGCTTTGCATTCACGCGCCGCTTCCTCCTCTCCACGTCCCTATTCCAAATACGCAATTTTTGGTTTTCTGCATACACACCCACACACACGACTCAGTGTCTCCAAAAGGTCGGTCACCATCCTCCCTCATTCCTTACTTCACAACAGCATCAATATATAATCACTCGATCAATAAAATTAGGAGGAATCTGACTTGACCAGGCCAGGCACACCTTGAGAGGCCCTCACGGGCCGCCCGCCTCCTGTCCCCTCCTGGTCCCCTCTGGGAGGCACGGCCTCTACCACTCACATCCCACAGCCAGCAGCTGCCTATCGGCCTGAAATAACGACTAGAGAGGCCCCAAGGACAGCGCCCTGCTGCAGGGATGAACGCTGCTGTGGGAATGCCCGTGGTCATAGCCACAGGAAAGGGAACAAAAGTTCTCAGGGAAAAGTTACAGAAGTTGTTTTGCAACAAGTGTCCCAATAGCGAGACTTTCAGGGCAACTCTGACTCGGCGTCCCCTCGGAAGTACTCTCTGTATGAAGTTGTGGTGAACCTTTGTTCACGTGCAGTTCTAGCAGTCCTGTGTGGTAGTTCTTGCTCTCAGGCATTCATGGACTCTCCTCCTTCGTATCGTGCGGACTTCGTTTTTAGTTAGGGTTTGGCACAAATGACTCTATTTTGATTTTGTCAACTTTCATTACTAAATAAACAACATGTGCCTTAATCCAGGAGTTCTCAAAGTAGAGTCCCTAGTCCAGAATCCAGGCAATTCTAGAGGATGTTATAATCCACTTACTATATTTCCCCTAGACTTACATTTCTTTAAAAAATGATCATGTTATTCCTCCATTTTAAGCCACCTAGGAGCTCCCTCATGCCCACAAGTGAGTACACAAATCTTTTACAGGAGCCTTCATGAAGAAAGGCCTTCCTCCCCTCTGTCACTGGTCCACATGGGCCCAGGAAGTCACAGGCGGAGCAGTGAATGCTCCACCTAATACTTCACAGCCAGTAGGAAAATCACCAACATGCACTTGCATGTGGCTTCACAAGGATTCCAAATGCTGAATACTGAATTAAAATATTCATCAGGCAACCTTGTAATGATTAATTCATTTAATAATTATAATTTAAGGAGTTAGAGGTGTAGCTCAGTGGCAGAGTACGTGTTTAGCTTGTCTAGCAGGCACAATGTCCTGGACTCTATCCCCAGTGCAAAAAAAGAAAAAAAAAAAGAAGGAAAAAGAATTACAAATTAAAGTGGTCATCAGCACCTACCAGAAGCAAATTTGAATGGGGTTAAGGATGGGAAGTGTCATTATAAATTATTTTGACATTTACAATAAGAATTACTGACAAATCCTTTGGACAAAACTCTTATGACAATACACCTTAGTCACACCAAAAATACGGACACGAAGCGCTAAATCAAATCACACCATCTAGTGAAAGAATGGTAAATTTTGACGAACAGCATTTATCCTAAAATTCTAAGGTATATTGATGAAAGGATATTTATTAATATTTTTCATTACTTTGTGAGAAAAGAAAAAGCTTGAAAGTACTTTTCTCCCCAGCTAGACAGGAAACTAGCGATGACGCTGGTGACTTTCCTGCAGTGGACAGACATCGACGGGAGAGCCAGAATTCACCCACAAGGCGGCTGGTCTCAAAACAAGTTACTCAGCTTCTGTGGAACTGGCCTCTGTCTGCAGCACAACCACCACAAACGGTGCGCATGGGCAGGCACGCTCAGCGGGAACGCACGAACATGAAACTGACCGAAGCAACTACAGTGTCCCTCAGTGTCCCTGGGGACTGGTTCCGAGCTCTCCCTCGTGGATCCGAAAGCCGCCCTGGTCCCTTAGATGAAGCCGCATAGTACTTACATATAATCCCTGCGCACCATCTCCTATATTTAGATCATTTTTAGATCACTTAAAATACTGAATACAATGTAAAAACTATGTAAAGAGTTATACTGTTGTGCTTAGGGAATAATGACAAAAGAAAAAATTACACACATGTTCAAGTACAGATAAAAATGTCTTCAGTTTTTCAAACTGCGGTGAGTTGAATCTGCAGATATTGAAACCGTGAGTGCAGGTAATGTTATACGTACAGACTACAGAATCTGATCTCTTCCAGAAAAAGATTTGTAGCTGAGACCAAAGAATAGCTCAATTCCATCAAGAGCTCAGTGCTTACTAATAAATCTAGGTCAACACTGATGTACGTGTTACATTCTTTGATAGTATTATGTCTTCCCTCCCATAAGAAAAATTCAACTGATAAAAATCCAAGCCAAGCTAAAAAAAAAAAAATAAAACTCACATTTGATCTAAACTCTTAGTGTAATACTTTTTATAAAAACAGGCTCACTATGTATTATGTTTATATCTTTTTTTTTTTTTGAAAGACCAGATTGTTTAAGGGAACTGCCGCCTGTCCGTACCTCAATTCTGCCATGCATTCAAGTAGATGTCACCTCCCAGCTTCAGGGATCGGAGGCAGGGACACCGTCATCTTCGCCCACCCGAGGGCTTGAGGTGCTAAGAGCTGGCTCCAAGCCTGAGAGGCTGCGGTCCCCAAGAGGAAAGCAGAAAGCTAATACCTTCAGGGAAGAGGTGAGACGGGGGCCTCTGAGTGTCCTGGGCCGGCTCAGTCCAGGGCTGGACCCCGTTGCCGACCCCCCAGAGTTCCTCGGTCTCCTCTTGCAGAGCTCCTCGCAACTCTGGAGACTGGAGGGATAATCACCCAGTGAGCCCTCCCACAAGCTTCGGATAGATTTCTTCCCCTGATCATCAAGAGTCTTAACAAATGCAATGTTTTAAAAACAACACAGTGAAATACTAAATGTATTACTTTATCCTATTATTTTATTGCATAAAATATTTGAAATAGCTGGTTTTAAAGCTTGTAAAGTATAGGAAGCAATGCAATGGTCACATTTAGTAGCTACATAAGTACCAGGAGAAATTGAGTTTTTAATAGGAAAGTACACGATGTATGGTGTTAACATTTAACTGATTTTTTACCTTAATTTTAATCTTATATCATCACAAACATGAGATAATAAAATTATTTCCAGAATCAAATCAGAAGACCATGGTGTTGAGCCACATAAATATATTGCCAAATACACTACCTTTAGATTCTACATGTATTGAGGAGAATGCAGAAAATAAAAAATGTAGACACCCGTAGTCTTCCCAGATGTTTCGTATGAATTTAGTCTGAATCATCACTGCTGAAGTAGGAGCTGTCGCAGTACTCTGCGGTGTAAAGGAATTTGTGAATAGTCGGGTTCATCTTAGGTATCCAGTGTCGAGGGACCAGATATGTCGAAAGGTTGAATAAATCCACAAATACCTTGTACCTGTCACTGGAAAAACATAGATGCAGATTGTTAGATCTGTTGACATGAAATATTTAGAATTTTCTCCCAAAAATGTTTTCTTGGATATTTTTTCATCAATGATTAAAATGCAAAGTTATATATGGCCTGTTGGGCACCCTGGATAGAGGACATGTAGCTAGTTATGTGGCCTTAAAACTGTTCAGATTTAATCCGTATCTGAAGCTCAGGATCAGAACACAATATTATGTCTTTGGCTGATCCAGAGCAGTGAGATACTGATGGAAGCCTAGAATCACCGCCAAGCTATCTTCATAAAAATAAGGAGTGCTATCATTTCCTACTTTTAAAGGATCATATGTAAAGTTATAAATTTAAGGTGTATATAGTTCATGACAGTTCACTGGGAAATATTTCACAACTGCAAAGTAGCTGACAAATAATCACCAGGAAGACATCAGGACTTTGAGAGCCATCTTTGATTTATTAAAATATCTACACATGATTTAACATTAAAATATCTTTTGTGTTTGTGTTTGTCAGAGGATTATCTTAACTGCTGCGGTTTTATAGAGGAGAAATTTTGACTTTGAAGTCAAGTAAATCTAGGTTGAAATCCTGGTTCCGTTATCTGTAAACCAATGGTCATGGACACAGGATTTAAATTTCCATAAATAAATAGAAACAGCTTCTAGTTCTACAAATAAATGCTGCAATCCTTTCCTCTGACCCGGACTCTTTGTGACGATTAAATGAATCAATGAAACAGTAAGAACACTGTTTGGGTTAATTATTCCCGCTGCTCTACTAATGCAATCTCAATATCTCTCTCTCTCTCCCTCTCTCTCTCTCTCTCTCTCTCCCCCCCCCTCGTCTCAGTGCTGGAAATGAAGCCCAATGCTTCATACCAGACAAGCATAAAAATGATAAAATGTTGAACGTGTGCACTTTATAAACCAGCCTATCTGGTAGTAAGAGTAGGAATGAAAGCAATGTACTACAGGATTTGGAATGCTTCACGTGAATACCAAACTTGTGATTGAGCTGATTCTTCTTTTCCGAGGAGCCATGGTTTCTTGATTTCACGTGGCCCATCTACATATCCAGTTACCTATAATGCTGTGAACATTAAATGCAATGAGCCACGCAAAATGCCCTAAAAACTGTTTAAGCAGCTTCATGCTGTCAATAAATACTGACCAGTTCTTCCCTTGTAAAATTCATGAAAAGTGCACTTTCTGGGGTAGCTAAAAGTTGTTTTATAACGTAAAGTAGAATCACATCAAAAATCAAGAAACAGAGCTAGGTATGGAGTTGCATGCCTGTAATTTCAAGGCGCTAGGAGGCTGAAGCAGGACAGCCACAAGTCTGAACATAGCTTGAGTGACCTAGCAAGATCTTGTCTCAAAATACAAGAAGAAATTGGGATGTAACTCCATGTGAAGGTCCTATGTTTAATCCCCAGGAACACATGCACACACACACACACACACACACACACACACACACACAGAGAGACACAGAAAGAGAGAGAGAGAGAGAAGAGAAAGCAAGCCATGTCATTCAAAAGGATCTTAAGGGAATTAATGATGAAAGTGTTAGTCTCCTGAAAATTTGAGGCGGGATGAGTGGGAGGACTCTTCTTTCAGGGCATGAACACTGTTGGTCCCGTTATGCCCTCGCCAGGGAGGCAGCCATCTACAACACTCCCCTTTTCACTCCAGGATCACAAAGGCCAAGTTCCAGAATTGAGGACTGTACGCAATTACCACCGAAGAACAGTATCTCACCACCTGACTATGAAGCGGTCCTGTGCAGCTAGGCCGAGAAAGGGTAAGTGGCTTTCCCTAGATAAAGCACATTGACATGGAGAAGCCAAGAACCAGTGACTTCCCAGGGTGACGGGAGGCTCCCCGCGCCTCACCTCAAGGTCGAGCGCAGATAGTGGTACCCGGAAGAGCCGCCGGTGCCCGCCTTGCTGCCCAGCATCCGGTGCACCAAGCACACGTGGTTATCTAGGCAAACACATGCATTTACTCCACACATTCTTGGACCATTACTCCCACAATGTTCTAAAAGCAAGGGGTCCCTAATGATTATTGCCTCTGGGCAAGCGCTGGCCACTTCTCACTCGGCCACCTGGAAGGTGCCAGGGCGCCCGCGGGGACCGAGGGTTGCCCAGCGGCCCGCAGGACTCGGCTGGGTAGCAACTGTGACCTTCAAGTGTCCTTGCCAGTCTTGCCCTTAGGGGATCCTTCCTCCATTAAAAAATAAAATGATGTTTTATATTAAATTGTATATAATATATACATATATTTTTAAATACATTGACATAATGATGGATATATCACTATTATATACACTATTAAAGCAATTTCTTTGATCTGAAGTTCATTTTTCCTTCTGACTATAAAAATAAATTAAAATATTTTCTTCAGCCAGCAGAAATACTGGAGTGAAGGAACCGAACGGGAGCAGAAGGAATTTGGGGTTGGGAGGAGAACTTACATCTCCATTTGGATATGAGCATGTCTATATCCATGAGAAAGGTCAACAGCTGAAAGGGAACCTGGAATCTAGGCTCCTCCCTAAAGAAAAAGAAAATCGTCAACTCCGCGTGTTAAGAAGAGTCCTGGGGATAAATACCAGCCTGGCCGCTTACGACCCCCAGCATCTTTGGGATTATTCTCAGTCTATTTCTTCATCTCAAAAATGGGCATAATACTTCCCAATATTTGTTAGAAAATTTCATTTAATACATTTAATATTAATATTAGAAAAATTTTAATATTATTAGAAAATTCCATTTAATGTTAATTAAAATAACCAGGCAGAGTTACACTTAACATAGATTCTCAGCAGAAGGAAGATGTATACGCAGCCTGGCACTCCCCCTCTACTATAAATTTGAAGCTTTGAGGTTAAACACATTAAAACACAAAAGCAAAGACTCCTTTTCATTCCCTCTAATATACTTCGTTTCCTTTTTTCATGGAATCCTTCAGCTTTCCCAGTACACTTTTTCTTAGGACACCTAATCATGAATGACATACATTTATTTGAGTTTCGTTCATGCTGACACTCTGAAGAAACAAATTTAAGAGGATTTTTTAATTAAAGAAATACAAGGAAATAAACATATTGTAAACATTGATGTTTGAAGCCTTTTGTCTAACTGTTATCCTATTTAGTCACAACTCACGAACCATGAGGAAGGGACTCCACATACATGACGTAGGAGAATGTGAATATTTAACGGACACCTCAAATATTTCAGACAGTAAAGACAAGTGTAAGTAGAACAAAAGTTTGTGAGATGTTCTTTTTCATTTCATAAATCAGAAATAATCCCAAAATATTATTTAATGACAGAACACATTTCATGACTGAGTTTCTCAAAAAAAAAAAAAAAAGAAAAAAAAAAAAAACCACTCTGGTCTTCTTTTAGGACATTTAATGAAATGTAATACTTTCTATAGTTTAGTAAAAAAGGATATTTTATTAGTTTGCTGGAGTGTCTGTAAGTGCTTCCGAGATAAATTTACATTTTTGTTATTTAAAAGTAAAAAATAGCTATTTTCTGAGTTTTCTCTAAAAGTCCAGTTGCCATACTAAACTGAGATTCCCACGTACAAGCTTCGTGCTTGGCACGGTATCTACAGCCACTCCTCACTGTTAGCGCCCACGACATCTCCTCCGACCCAGCTTACCTGTAAAAGTATATCATCAGGGCTCCCTGCAGCCCTCTGTATGACAAGCGTCTCTCACCTGCAAAGAACACGGCAAGCTGCAGTGTAAGAGCTAATCCAGGGCAGGGAAATGAGCCATTACTGCTCCACATAATTAAAGGGTTGATATGTTTTTGGAAAACAATTTAAGTTTTACTTTACCTTTTTTAAAATTTCCTAACATGCATTTGGAAACCTTCATTTGAAACTGGATTACTTTAAATTCTCAAAACCTTTCAATGTCATATTAGGGAAATTCGGTACGAAAATGTTTAGCATCGCTGATAAATATCAATTTCTGACTAAAACGGAATGATGATTTACTTTCCAAAAAATTGAAGAAAATTCTTCCAACCTTCATTTTGTGTGCTGCAATAAAAGGTTTTCCCTTCGCGGTAGGAAACAAGGTTTGTCATTCTTTTAACTTTTCCAGGAAAGTGAAACTAACAACTTTTAAGCTTAAGCATTTTAACGCTAATTTCTTCTACTGCTACACTTTCGTAATCATGTTACAAAAATTAAAGTGTTATCAACACTTTGCTAAATAGTCTTTCTGAAAAGACGTTGAGGTACTTTACAATAAAAATTCTGAATCAAAATGAACAGGTTAGATTCAGATAGATAAAGAAAATTGACTAATGAATGTGCTGACTGTACCAGTCAATTCGTTTCAAGAAACCATAGCTCAACACTGTGTCAAAGATCATGCCAAAAATCTGAACAGATTTCCCCTGATCTGGGAGACAATTCCTCTGCTCAGTCACCCTGACCCTCAGAGTAGTTCCTTCCTCGCTTCTTTCACCTCGATTACAGCAGGTTCCTGTCCAGTCAGGAGGGTTTGTCTTCATTTCTGTCCCTGTCCAGCTGTGAGGAACTTGCAGACCATATTAAATTGGCTTTGGTAAATTCACATACTACGAAAATTTCTGCTAGCATCTTTGAAATACACTGAACAGAAAACCTGTTAACATTGGAAAGGACATTTACCCAAAGCTTGTTTCTTTAAGTAGAATAGCAACTTTCATTCTATTTGCCCCAACTAAGATTTGATAGTCTTATAAAATTATATTTTGATTTTGCACTCATTTATTCTAGAGAAACAATCCACAGGGTAAAAATATCTACCTTTACTGAGGAGATGTTCGTGACGTTTCTCATCAAATAAGGACAATAGGACTTCTCTGTGTTTCTGAAATTCAGCCATCTGTTCCTCTTTTTCTTCAGATTCTTCTTTATCCTTTAGGGAAAATACGGTATTATAGTCACAAAAAAAGAGAACAGGTCCTGTTTTAGAACGCTTTGCTTGCATAGCCTGTCAGGTTGCAGAAAGAAAGAATATTTATTTTATCAATCGATATTACAATTTGGAAATTACCTCTAACGAAAGGGAGGTCTTTCACACACACACCCACACACACGTGCACACACACACACACACGTGCACACACACACACTTGTTCTAGCCTTTAAATTTAAGTAGTTTTACATGCTCAAATAATCTCTTTGTAAATATCTTGAGCGATAGACCAAAATGATATAATTAGACATAAGGACAAGTTATCAAGAATAATCTAATATTAAAAAGCAATTATTTAACACAGGTTTAAGTGAATTCTCCCTAGGAAAAGGTAGGAATTCTTGGGAGAACAATTAACAGTATTGAAATTCTATATTTAATACTACATTCTATAAACACAATTTCTTACATATGTTTCATCCCTACATTTGTATTCAGTTGATAGCCATCGACCGGTTTAAAGAAAATCTTGCTGTTCTGCCTGTCATACATGCTTTTCTTACAAGTCAGCCGAACTGGAGCAAATTACTTAACCCAATTATTTTCAATTCCTCTGAACAATCACATGGCAAGGAAAGAGCCTGTATGCTTATTATTGCCACTTAATTAGTCATTTATACAATAAATGTTCGTGGGATGGTGATAGTGTTGAAATTTTGGGGGAAAAAACTGCATCCCACACTATCTGATGTGAAGAAGGCATCGTGATCTGATCCCCACGGCGTGGAACTGCAACACCAAGCGTGTTACACAAGAGAAGCACAAGGGCCGTAATGAAGTGTGGGATGGTGATAAGGAGATCGAGAAAGACAAGGGGCTGGACCATGAGATATGAAAGGCATTAGAGACCATGTTAAGCATTTTATCTTTCTGCCGTGAGCAATAAAGAGACATCAAAAGATTTTCTGCAGAAGGGAGATATGGTCAGATTTGCATTTGGAAAAACTGACTCCAACTACTGCAGTGAGAATGAACTGGAATGGACCCATTTGGCAGGCCAGAGGACAGGTCAGGGACCTCTTACTTAAGAGCGGGTCAAAAACAAGGACAATGTGCATGTGAGTGATAGAGAGAGATGAAAGGGAGACACACACTGCAGGAGGGTACCTGAAAGGCAGTAGGATATGGTGACAGATCAAAGAAACTGTAAAAGCTTAGACACGAGTCCTCACAGGCGAGAGACCTGACAAGCCAGAGAGCTCACAGGAGAAAAACTTCCTTCACTCTGAAAAGACCACGTCAGTGTGACAGTGGATGAAAGGGAACATTTTCTAAGTTGGTTTCATTGGTTGGTTTTAAGAGGACCAAGAGGAAATAATAAGTAGAACATTAAGTATATATACTGAAACCTAAAGATATGTGCAAGCTAGAGGTAAATGTTGGATAATTATTGGCAAATAATGAGTTATTAATCAAATGAAAGAGTAGAGAAGTAGAACAGAAAGCGCTAAGTGAATGCATTTCAAATTCTTCATTTATTGGGCTGAGAGAGAATTATAAGCAAGTAAGGAAATAGAGAAACTAGAGGTAAAGAATTATATGCAGATATTATGATGTATGTTAAATTCAAGGGAAAGAAAGTGCGAGTAATAATAAGTAGCCATTAGTATTGCTGTGGAGAAGCCAAATAAATTAAGGTTAAACGTGGGCATTGGTTTACGAATGTACTATCACTGTGAATGATAAGGCAGGGAGGCTTATGAGGGGGCTGAGGATGAGATGAGACAGTAATTATTCTAACTCCTGCTCTAAGTTCAGCTTTACAAACGTCAGTCTAATTTAATGTTCACAGGAACCCTTGAAGGTAGATATTCTTTCTCATCTGTTTTACTAATAGGAAAAGTAAAGCAAGGAGAAGTTATTGGTTTCTTATCACAAAATTCCATGGTGGAGATGGAATTTGAGTTCCCCCAGGGTACTGATACGACCCTTTAAAATAGAGAATTTCAACAACTCATCTCAAAAATTTACTCATAAAGAGAGGATTAAGGACATGTAATTTGAGGAGAATGACAATCAACAGTATTTTTTAAGCAAAAGTGAACTGACATAATCTATAGGACCCACCAGATAAACAAGAGCAAAAGAAAAATAATATAGTCAAATATATTTAGTTGGCAGCTCCTTAGTTTTTTAGTTGTGCTTAAAATTGGTCATAATATGGAATTTTTCAAGAGATATGAAAAAATTCCATTAGGTTCAGTTATTTGCAACAAACAGAAATCTTCCCTGCAGCACGTGTCTTAATTTAGTAATGATTTTCATTTCACATGAAGAAAACTGAATTCCTCATTTAATACAACCCAAGAAGATAGATTTGTGAGAGAAAGAATGTAAGAAAAAAGAACAGCAGGTAATATTTAAATAAAATCCCCGATACTTCTTCTGCAGAATATTCACATTAACTCGTGACATCCCAGGTACCTGAATCTTTATGAATTCCTCTTCTAGTCCTCTGATGACATTTTTTTCAAACTTTCCCCAGAAGTTAAATCCATGTGACTCCAAGCCAGGGGTTCTTTCCAGCCATGCCTGAAGTAAATAAAAATTTTAGGTGAATGTGTGGTAAATTTTTAAATATAAAATACACTGTACCTAACATTCATAAACTTGAAACTAGAACTCTTCATAATAGTGAAAAACATGTCAAGTTTATTTGTGTTTTTCCTTACCTTCCATTTCCTCATTTAAGAACTAGCAACTTACATGTTCAATTTTCCAAATATTTAATCACCATTAATAATGTTCATTTCTTATTTCTTAAATAAATTTCTGGTAACAGAAATCCCAGTTTTCTTCTAGGAATCTATGAATATTTATCAACCTTCTTTTAATAATGTCTTATGGTTTGTTCTAAAAATATTTTGTTTTAGGGTCAATGAAAGTATGACTTATATAAGATAACGATCTATTTTAATCTCAGGAGCACTGTTTACTTAACAAATTTAAAATTAACTACCCGTGCAATTATTTTAAGATTCTATAAGACCTTGTAATCTAAAAATAAAACTAAACTTATGTACATCTATGATTTCTCCTTTAACCTATATTTACTTTTGAACTTAGTTTTGTGATTTTTTTCTATGTCATTATAGGATAATATGTAGAATATGATAACATAAATCCACATTTATAACACCCAGGAAATTAATAAGCACTGTACAATTTATTAAAAGTTTAATTTGCAAAGGAAGGACTTTCTGAAATAAATCAAGACAATAGAATTCTCATTTAATAATTTATCTATAAAGACTCAAATTAATATTCCTTGAAGACTATTTATGAACCACTAGGGCATCTGGATATGAAGGGAAAAATTCTGAAGAACATATCCTTGGTAATTTAATTTAATAAAGAAAATTAACCAAGTGAAAATTTTCAATTATTTATATATTTAAAGAAACAAAACATATATATTTAAATGGAAGTTAAAATTATGCCATTTTTTAAAAAAAGAATCTTTTAAAGAAATTAACCACACTAGTCAAAAACCCAACTCATCAAATATTGCTTAGGAAGGACATTTAAAGGAATAGTTTTAATGATAATGAGATTATTAAATATTAACTCAAAACTGATCGTACTTTTTTTAGTGTCTCAAGACACTTCACTTTAATTAGTCGAATTTATGGTCAGTATTTTGTGAGTTTTCTCCATCCTTTCTCGTAACCCAGTTCTGATGTTTTAAAATTCTGTTCTAGCAGAAGCGACGCGAACGGGAGGCGCCGAGTCAGCCTCGCGGCGGCACACGACCCTCCGTTACCTCCACCAGCTGCAGAAGGCTCCTTTCTCGCTCGGACTTCAGGAGCAGCTCGTTGTCCCGTCCGCTGAAGCTGTCTCGATAATGCCTTCTGCAGTAGGGCACCCGCATACTCTGAAGAACGCCGATCTTGTTTTCCAACAGTCGGAATTGGAAACTCTGGAAGCCGGAGGCCGGAGTTAAGTACTCTCTTTGAGAATCAACACAGGAGGAGAAGAGAAGACTAAGCAAGAGATGGGCTGACAATGCACATGACTGCAACGGCTTCTTCCTTCATTCTAATGTTTCATCGGTATGTGCTTGAGATACACAGTGAATATATTCATCCGGGGGGAGTGGTACACATACGGGCCCCATCTCGATCTTTTTATTTTCCCTTCCCTTCCCCTCCCTCCTGTCTCGCCACATCTCCGTTCTCCTCCTCATCTTTACAAAGTCTGACTCTCTGTTTACTGTCATCTTTTTTTAATTTTGCTCTGTAAATTTTTTTTCTTCGGGTTTGTCATATAAAAGCAACTGTGCCATATTTAACCCTCAATGTCTGACTTGGTCACTTAGCATTCTGGTGTCATGGTGCACCCATTTCCCTAAAATGACTTTAATTTAGCTTCTTTTCGACTGAGTAGCCGTGGTTTCCTCTAATAGTGAAGGGTTGTTGGTATATTACCAAGAACTGACATGTGTGACCATCTAAAGTTGCACTTGTGATTTGGCCTTTGTTAAAATAAGGAAAACGAGCTACTTAAACATCACCATCGCTGTCAATCAATTTGAAATGGGTCAGTCTGTGTAGTTGTGGAGTTCCACATACATTTTATATGTATAATGTGTTTTAGTATTTAACATATGATATATCTTATATAAATTCCCATAAATGTATATTAAACAAATACTATACACGTGTGTGTGTGTGGTAGGCAAGTGTGTATGTGCTAGTTTGTTCCCCGAGATAAAGACAGGTGGACGTAGAGCTTCACAATGCTAAAAGATTGTCTGCAAATAATTTAATCTCTGCCACAAAAGACGTCCTTGCACAGCATCATTCATCTTACTACCTGAAATATTATGCACCTCAGTGAAATCATGCAAGTGAAATAAATGCACTGCTGCCCAGTATGAAAAAGACAATCAAAAAATATCAGGGTTCCCGCCCTCCAGACCGTCCACACTCTTAGATTTGTGTAAAAGTCTTTCATCTAACTGATGCTGAAACATTAATTTTTAAAATCCGTCACAAAATTTCAACTATATTTCTTTTGGTTGTCAAACATGTTGGGACATTGCCTATTATACCGTATCATATACTCTAAGTTTCTTCAGAAAATGTCTTCTGTAATTTTGGTAAGAAAGCAGCATGCTTTTTAAAAGATTGTGTGTGTGCCCCTGTGCTTGCACACAGACACACGTACATGGCTTGGCTTGCGTGATAATTTAAAGCTGAAATTTATGACCAAAGACATCACTTATACTGACTGACACTTTTGGTTGGCACACTTCTTTATACACCACTTCTGTTTCCTTTATTTTGTCTGATTTTTAAGCTAACTACATATTTTATTGCTGCAGAATTTTTTTAGAGAAAAACGGGGCATGTAACAATGCACTGGTCACATTATTTTTCTGTATAAAAATGACACAATGTTTTTCGATAATTTCGCAAATGTTTCGTGATTAAATGACCCCAAAATCAGCAGGGCGTGGGGGTGCAGGTCTGGAATCCCTACACTCGGGGAGGCTGAAGCAGGAGGATCGCAAGTTTGCGCTCAGCCTGGGCAATTTAATGAAAAAAATAATAAAAGGGCTGCGAGGTAGCCCGGTGTGGAGGCCCCGGGTGGAACGGACTCTCCCAGCCGCCGGGCCAGCGAGGTCCCGCGGGACGGCCGGCCGCCCCCGCGCCGCAGGTGCGCACCTGAAGTCGTTGAAGTCCAGGGCCGTCATGGTCTCCAGGACGGAGAACTGCTGCACCAGGAGCTTGAGGATCACCACCACCCGCTGCATGCGCGCCGCCACCTTGAGCATGTTGCGTTCGTCCCGGACCTGCCGGGAGGGTGAGACGCACGGTGAGGAGCCGCCGCGCATCCTGCTCTCGCGGGGAAACTGAGCACAAAGAGGAGGCGCGAGCTGACGGCGCCGCGAGTGTGCACTGCGCGAGTAACAGTTCTGAGCCGTGTGCAAGAAATGTCACCAAACCCAGAATTCTTTTTCTTTCTTTACAAATAGAAATGGCACAGAAGCAAAGTGGAAGTAAATCCCAGAACACGACTCCCGCTGCTTTCAACCCAAGCTGCTCTTTTAATTTTAATTTTGCTTCAGAGAAGAAAGTTCGAGGCCACATGTGGGCTTCTAGGTAAAGAGTGAGCAAAATCTGCTCTTCCCCCGAGGCCAGAGCGGCCGGCCAGCCCAGGGATTCGGTGCGCAGAGCAAGGGCGGGTGCTGGAGCAGGCCCAGGGAGGCCACGGGGCCCGGGAGGAGGCGGGCAGCCCGCAGGTGGGACTTCCAAGCCCGGAGGCTGCTCTGCCGCCGCCCCTCACTTGTCCGCCTTGTCCTTCTTTCCCCACTTCCCTCTTCCTCTTCTTTTCCCTTCTTCTTTCTCCTCCTCCTCTTCCTTTTCACTTTACTAGTGCTCCTTTCTTTGCAAAACTCGTATTCATTAGAAATACAATTCTGTTACCCGTTAATTAAAGGCTCTCAGTTGAGTACCTGGATAATCTACCCTGATTTTTAAAAGAAAAGACATATTGAGATCTACATAAAGGACTAGAAAATGAAATTGGAAAAAAAAATTTCAATCAATGGCACTGAGAAAATATCATGAAACTACTCAGACAGTGTTTCCTTGTTTGTTTGTGTTGTTCTTCAAGCCAGGTGTGGTGCTTCACACCTGCAATCCCAGCACTATGGAGGCCGAGGCAGGAGGATCACCTGAGAGTTGGAGGCCAGCCTGGGCTACATGGTGAGCTCAAGTTCAGCCTGAGCTCAAAGGTGACTTGTTTCAAAACAAAAACAGAAGTGTTGTGTTTTTTTTTTCAAAACATTAATCACTTCAATATTTGGGGTTGTATTTTTCACATTAGTATTTTCTACAGCTTCCAAAAATACATGAAAACAATTCCATGGCATAATAACTTACGTGACCAGGGCTGGGGATTTAGTTCAGCAGTTAGAGTGCTTGCCTCGCAAAGCGCAAGGCCCTGAGTTCGATCCCCGGCACCAAAAAATATACATAAATAAATAACTTACATGACCGTTCTGAAAGATCTCTCGAACAGAATCTAATTCCCAGAGAATTTGCTTAAACCAGAGTTCATAGGCTGTAAGCAGAAAATGCTTGTCAGTGAAAGAGTTACAGGAGCTCCGACCACAATTATGTGAAAGACATTTAACATATTTGAAAATAAATGAAAATGGAACTTTAAATCCAATAAATGAAATATAGACCCATTTGTGCTACAAATAAGTACTACTGTTAAAGTCAGAAGAGCCTCCATTTATTGAATGCTTTAGTACGCCGGGCACGTTATCTGCGTGCTTTATGTCCGTTGTTATCACACTGGTTTCTCTCAGCAGGCGTATAACTCGGGGCTTTTAGGACATAGCCCCTAATTCAATCCACCTTGTAGGGAAGATGGAGTGGGAAGAAATGGCGATGCTCAGCTTCAACTGCAAACCAAAACATTAATAATCACTAACCTACATAAAAGGCTGTAGCTTTTAAGATCGAAATTGTAAAGCTAAATTACTAGAAAGGTAGCGTTTTATCTTTTAATCTGAGAAGAACCTGGCAGCTCTCAGCCTCAGAACAAATGAGAAAATGGCCAGGTGTTTGTGGCACAGTAACAGTGAGCAGGCTTCGTGCTAATCTCGTCGCCAGTTTCAACTTCACTGCAACAGACTCGCCATCGTTCTGTGTCTTCTTTGAGAAGACCCATTTGAGCCCAAGGCTATTTGTTTAAGCCCGAATTCCATGACAGCGTTTATGTAGAAAGATGGAAGCAAGCTCCTTCCATGTGAGTTTGTTTTCCACTTCACAGGAGGCCATTGGGCAATAAGGTTGACATTAAACAAAAGTGGCACAGCTGGGTATAAGGACGAAGCGTAATTAGAATCAACCCATCTGAAGAGTGTCGACTGGAGTGGAAAGACAATGTTCCCTAACTCCAGTTGACTCATTTGTACGGTGGTTAGAGAGTTAATCACCTACACGTGGAGGCCAATGTGTCAATCGCTTTTTTTTTTTTTTTGTGGTGCTGGGGATCGAACTCAGGCCCTTGTGCTTGCAAGGCAAGCACTCTAATCACTGAGCTAAATCCCCAGCCCGTGTCAATCTCTTAAAACGTAGAGTTCTCTTAAACAAAGAAAGCTGCCCAGAAATAGAAAATTTGGCCAAAATAAACATACAGTTTAGAAAACATTTATATTTTTGCCCAGTACTAGACTTTATATAACATTATGTAAAACTTTAACAAACTTGAATGATTTATTTCTTGGAAATAGTTTTTTAGCATTCCAAGTTGAGAAACGACATCTAAGCTTGCAAATTCTTGGTGAAATTCCAAGAGATGGAATTAAGAATGAAGCTGGAGTCCTACTTGACACAGTTAGCATCAAAGGAACATAAAGATGACTGTCAGCAACGCTCAAAAGATTTCCAAAGAGAACGTATCTGACAACAAAATGTTCCCAAGAATTTCTGACTTTAGCTATCCTGGATCTTTCACCGGTTTCGAGATGAAAGATGGCAGGAGAAGAGTGACTGTACAACACTTTGCAACTTACCTTGATGAGTTATGATAAAAAGGTGTTCATCGTGGATTTTATTTCCTTTTATTTCACTCTGAAGTTCTTGTGCATTCAAAATTTTTTCCAACTTTAAATGAAACGTAAAAAGATTGATTTCAAAATTCCAAAAGTTGAGTTTTTTAGTCAGTTTTAATAAAGGAATAAAATTCTAGACAAAGTTCCCCAAAGTTCCAAACTTTCTGAAACTTGTCTACCTTATTTTAAACAATGAATGACTATCATCATAAAAAGTTAAGTTTATGATTTTAATTCTCAGAAAAAAAATTGTTTAGGAAGATTTTGTCACAAGTCCTACGACACTCTGAGATGCCACATCCTTGCGGTTTCATGAAACGAGAATGATGGAGACTCGACAGCGTGCCGAGCTGTCTGTATTTCTGCCCTCGTAAGTCCTTTTGCTCCCTTCCAGAGCCCATTCTAAGGCCTTAACATGCCTTGTCATTCGTCCTTAGAAACATCCCTGAATGCATCAAGGGCAGTACGCACTTCGTTTCTTAAAGAAAAAGTAAAGGAAGACAAACATGCTTAAAAACAAACTCAGCCCAAAATAACCTCCAATTAGTTCACTTTTTGAGGACTGTTTTATCTAAACACTAATGGTTTCGAGAAAATCCTCACTGTGTCTTTATCATTTCAACGTCGTGGTGAAAGATTTAAACCAGAACATTTTCTGGGGGCATTTGCAGCTATCCAGGCTGGTTTATTGACCACGTCTTATTTATACAAGTTATGTAATGCTTGTCTTTTATCTGCTCTTCTGCCCGGACTCTAGGGGCAGAAGTTTTGCTGACTCTTTATTTTCATCAATACGAGTTTGCAGAACATATGACTACACTTGTTGTGGGAGTTGGGACATGTGCATAACACATTTTAATTCCTTTTTCATCCCCTCCCTCCCTCCCTTCATCTGCTTTTAATGTGCCTCTACCAGTGAGGTCAATTTTCACCTCCAAGTTTCTTGAATTGTTTTTACAAAAGTAGAAGAAGCAGAAATTTGTATAGATAGTGTATGTTTAGGGTCACAAAACTACTGACTACAGAAAGAGAGAGACAGGCAGAGACAGAGACACAGAGAAACAGAGAGTTGGAGAGAGACAAGACAATTTATTCAGGACTCTTACGTGCAGATAATTCCCATAGACAAGTCCTCCTTTGCTGGCTTTATTCACATCAGTTTGTGATTTGTCTTCTGTACTGTCTTCTGCAGACAGATTTTTAAAAGCACATCTGTAGTTTTAATAAATGAAAAGAAAAAATAAAACTTGAAAAGATGTAGTCAACTAATAATATGAATGATTAAAATTCTATTCCTGATTTTGTTTGGGCTGTTGAAGAAGAGAATTAAAGGGGCATTTCAGTGCTCTTCCGAGTCAGAAATAAGATTGTTCACACTTGGCACCTTGAAGAGCCCAACACCACTTAGCACAAAAGTGAACACTCACCTGGAGTTGTTTCCTAAGAAGGGACATCCACTCATGGTGACAAAGCCCTGGGTGAGAAGCACAGAAGTGTGATGCTAGATGGGCGGCGTTGCCCTTCCCAGACGTCCCACACCTGCCTTTTATGTACCCCGTGGCCGCACCACAGCCAATCAGCAGCCTCTTGAGCTCTTAACCACGTTCTCAGTTCAACTGATGCAGGACTGAACCTGCGTGAACTCCAGAGTGTTTTGTTGGGCACAGTTTGTGAGGCACAGTTAGGCACATTGCTAGAAGACTGAGTATTCTGCCAAACTGAGTCATCTGACGTGGTAATTCTGCTTTTATATGCAAAGTAATAAAAGCCAATTGATAGAAGTCAAGATAAAATTATGCTTATCTATTCAAACATCTGGTATTTTGACATCATGTTACGTGTAATGATGATGTGCTTATACGAGAATATGTATGTTCTCATATTTGAATATTCTTGTAACTCCTAACTCAGATACTGAACTGGAATATTCCTGGGGAAGAAATTCACTGTATGACAGAGGGCGGCACTTGCTCAAAGCCACTTCCATTCCTTATCAGCATTCTTCCGCTCTTAATCTCCTCATAGCACATAGCACATACCAGCAGGTAAACTCCCAATACATTGTGTTGGAATTTTGGTGGACGGTGTTAGGTAGTTTACTGCTCACCTGTGCACACCAATAACATGGCAGGGTTGTTGGCGTATCTACATTTTGTCACAGTGTGGAGAGTTTGAACGTTAGAATCATGTGCTCACAACTATAAACAAGGAGAGTGATAAAGTATCTTTCCCAGAAACATTTATTAGTTCATGTTCCAAAAGAGCTCTGATGACTGACTATTGATCCAGAAGACACGCTCCGCCACCCTGTCCTCATCCACCTCTGCTCACCGAGTGCTCCACGGGGATGCTTCCTCTGTCTCCCACCACCTGCACTGACTGGTCCATGTCGACTGCCTGTAAGCCATTAGAAGTTAGAAGCCTTGTTTCTAGTCTTGGCCTTACCACTAACTGCGTGAATGGGGAAAACTGATTTAACTCCTGGGTGTATCAAATTCCCCCAAAAAATAAATGAAGTTGTTTAAGTTGATTGTCATTTCGAATCCTGGTCCACAGCAAAATCCTGATTTTATTACTGTACAGTAAATTATAATGTTAAACAATACAGGATAAACAACATAAAAATGCTATATTGTTAATTTGATGGGAATATGTTAACATCTTCACACTGAATAAAAGAGATTCCCCTGCACACACACAGATCAGAAGGAAAAAGTAAGTAGTTATTTAAAACAATTAACCTATATCGTAAGCCTATAAAAGGAATATAAAAAATAAGTTCAGAAGCTAAAAATTGAGCCATGTGTCTCTAGTTCTTCCCTTGTGAATTCTAAGTCTGGGTTATGGAAAAGAAGTCAGCCTGTGAGAACAGGGCAAGGAGAAGAATTAGTACAAATTTGCATTGGGCTAAATTTAGAAAGTGAATAGAAATTTACAAAGGTTATTCTTTCAGCCCTTAGCATTTATTTCTATAAAACATCTCACGTAATCTATTGTATATCTTTTTTTTTTTCCGAGACGGACTCTCACTATGTACCCCAGGCTGGCCTCAAACTCACAACGATCCTCCTGCTTCAGCCTCGTCCATGCTGGGATTACAGGTGTGTGTCACCACATCTGGATGCATGTTATACTTCTTTCATTAATGCCTCTGAGTTTAGATCTTCTGAAATACCGCTACCACTCCCACCAAATCGTCCACATGTTTCTTATTCGGCAGACATACACTGCAGCAGACAGAACACCAAGCCAAGCGGGTGCTTCTCATGGATAGTGTATGTTCCAGAATCCTACTATTCAGGAGATAATTCTGAAAGCAGCCTGAACCTTTTTCGGGGATCCCAGAAGAACCCTTATCCTCTCATGGTGCTGGCTTTGGGAATGTATTCCCTCCTCGGGTTCCTGCCCTCACGCCCATGCTCCCTTTTTGTTTCTCCCCAGGAGAACTTCCTAAATACGTCCTCCTGCTCTTATCTCAGGGTCTGCTTGGGAGGAAGCCAAATGAAAATGTACTTATTCACTGTGATGTCTAACACATTTAGGAATTAACCACTTTTTCCCCAGACACTTGTTCTTTCCAAGCGAAATGTGTCTGTAAGCCCAGCAGTCATTCAATAAAATGTAATAGACACAGTGAGTCACCACTGGTTGGAAGTAGTTTTTCATTGTCGTTTTGTTTCGTTCCCACAGGTGCGAGTCTGAAGAGAATGAAAAGCCCTTCGATGGGTTCTACCTTAGCCATGCGAGAAGGACCTTTCCAACACTCCTTTGATTAAGCCAAAGATCAGTCTTCAACATCTAATGATTGCGGAATGGCAACAATGGTAACAGTGGTAACAATGGCAGACTCAGGAAAGGCAGGAAAGAAAGCATTAAGACACTGAATTCAAGAGAGGAGAGATTCACACCGCTAATCGCGGATCAGCTCTAGGCCATTCCATTACTGGATTCCAAGGAAACAAGAAAAAACAATCCTTGAAAAATGCGTGTTGATAAGATGAATCTAAGCAGCCTCGCAGGTAAGGGACCCTACGTGCCCGAACAGTGAATGTACAATCGAGAACTAGAAATCAGGGACCCTTCTCATTCCGGCTGCAAAAAGTGTTTTTAAAGACAAATATATTTTAACTCTGCATTCATTAAGAAATGAATTTTATTAGAAGTTCTATTGAGATTTGAAATGTAAGTTGTATTTAGTAGAATTTAGAAAAACAAATGTATTATCTGTAAATGAGAAATACTTAAAATTCTATGGTATGAATTGTATAAAAGTACTTCATTTTTCATAAAGGTTTTTACTTGTAATCATAATGTATTGTATAATTTTTTAAAAGTACCATGGGAATACATTTATTACCCACAAACTACATAAAACAAGAAAATGATGGAAAGGTTTAGGTGTTGTTGCCACAGTATACAATTTGAACCAAATGAAACCCAGGGTTAAAATGAAGCGCACAGGCCACACCTCCATGTCCAACCCACACCCACCCAGGTGTGTGCTCTACTAATCTCCTGGATAGCTCCCAGGCCAATCAAGTTGACAATGAAAATCAGCTACCACATACTGCAGACTCACCATGTCCAGGATTGAGCTCAGCTTTTCCTTCTACCAAATACTGTCTGTCTCATTTAATTGAAATTCTAGCTTTCTGGGTGCTTGGGTCACAAATCCCAAACTTGACTCACTTCTGCCCTGTCAGTTGGGGGACAGGGGGCACGGGATACAGACAGTGAAAAGACTTCACCAGCGAACAAGGAACGTAGGAAAGACAAGCGTTTATATCACTGACATACAATCAAGAGGGCAGATTTCCAAGACAGGAATTGCTAGGTCAAGGTGAGAGATCGGGCGCTTAACAGCACATGTTGTGTGGGAAAGGGGCTGAGTAAAGGCACTTCCCAGGTTATCATGTTCTTTGCTAATCTATCAGGAAATCAGAGTTGCAATTTGTAAGGCTTAAGTTTCAAAAAAGTCTTCTTCCATTTACATAAGTGTAAGAATATCCTGCTTTAACCTTCTTGGAAAGACACAACACTACCTCTGTGGAGGACAGGACAGGCTTGTGTTTACTTGTATCTCCTGCTGCTTTTGTCCCCATTGGTGTTTTGCTTTGTGAGTGTCCAGTACACGCTGGGCTGCAGTGTGCTACCCTAGAAGTGTAGGTGTGAGAATTTTAACCCTCCGTCACCACAACTTCTCCCACGACCCTCATCTAACCTACCAGGAAATCCCCCTGGCTCTGCCTTTAAACTGGATCCAACAATTTCTTGCAAGCGTCTCCTTAATCCAGCCACCTTGGTATCTACAGTGTCACTCTCGCTCTCCTCAATACTGTAACCAAGACTAAGTGTAAACTAGTCGTGTCACTCCTTTAAACTAACCTGCAAAAATCCTCCATGTGTTTAAAGACAAATCCTTACAATGGTCTACACCCCCACTGACGCCCGGCCTCCCAAGACCGGGGGGTCTCTCCTCCCCCACTGCCCTCAGCCCCACTGTTCTTCCGCAGCGTCTCGCAGACCTTCCCAGGGCCTTAGCGCCAGCTGTGCGGTTTGCCTGGAATGTTATTCTCCCCCATGTAATTCCATTAGCCCTCAAGTTTCCTGTCTCCAGTATGCTGGCTCCTCCTGTCGTTAGCAGCAGCTCCTCCACAAACTGCAGATATGGGAGCTTCTTTCTAATGTCATACTCCTTTTTCTACAGTGAATTCCATCTTCTAACGCATCAGGTAACTTCCTAATGCATTAAGTTTACTGTCGTCTCCTGCTAAGACGACAGACACTCCAGCCAAATGGGTGTATGAAGCCAGTGAGCGCTGCACAGCTGGAGCCAGTGCCCAGGGCCCGCCAGGCATCCCATCTCGTGAGCGGCGGTGACCGGTCCTGGGAATGGACTGCTACACCCAAATACGGAGCAGAAATCGTTCACATCGTTCTTGGTTCACTGAAGAGGCTGCTGCATTCTGGCCTTATCCTGTGACATTTGTGTTCCTGAACTACTTCTTGTTGTCACGTTGCAATCACTTTGTTTAAAATCTTGGGATCTGCATCCATCCATTCATTCAGCCGATGCTGCATCCGTTCTGCCAGACAGATGCACAGAGGCTCGTTGAACGTGTGCCCTCGGTGGGTCATGACAGGACTAGATTATAGTGTCAAACTCTTGCAGTTACCGAAGTTCAAAGTTCTTATGATTCCTGAGTAAAACATTTATCTGACTTTTTTTATAGGCTGTGTATTACTTTCCCAGAGCTGTTGTATAAATTTTCACAATGCTGGTAGCCAGAAGTCCAAATTCAAGGTGTCCACAGTGAAGGTGTCACCTGGGGTGCACCCCCTCCAAGGACCTCGAGAAGGAGGCTTCCCTCCTATATCTTCCAGCTTCCGGTGGCTCCTTCTACCTTTAACACAAACACACGGCAGCATTAATCCTAGTATCTACCTCCCTTTCACATGGCCCGTTCATCTGTACACCTCCTTCTCCTTTTCTCTCTCCTTTATGAAGATGCTGGTCACTGGATTCAGAACCCACCATAAGCCCACGATGGTTTTATAATGAAAGCCTTAAATGATTATATCTGCAAAGATCTTATTTCCAAATAAGGCCCCATGTTGAGGTTCCAGAAAGACATGGATTTGAAGAGGCACAATTTATTCCACTAGGGTGCATAAAAGCCATGTTGGGAAATTTTAAACTCATTTGTAATCTATTATTTTCCACAATTTGTGACGTTTTAATGTTACGCAGTTTTATTTGGCCATCTTTGAATTGTTTTGTTTTGATTCGTTTTGCTTTGTTTTTCAAAAGAGGCACTAAATACACCATTTATAGCCCCCCATTACAGCAGTCTCTAAATGTATTAAAAAGCTAACAAATCGATATTTTTGTTCTAAGTTGGAAAGCAGGTGAATTTCTCTCAGATGTTGTATTGCACAGAAATAAAAGATCAAATTTCAGAAAACAGACAGGAACATACAATTGCAGGGAGACGCTGCCTGGGTAACCTTGACATGCAGGCATGTACTGCGTGGACATGTCCTTTGGCAGCCTCGTGGACCTGTAGGTTAAACATTACCGGAGTCCCTCCCCCTGCCCGGACCAATGGCAAGAGCGTCTTCAGTCCGCCACGCAGTGCTCCGCGGACGTGTTCGGCCAGGAACTGTCTCCCTCGTGGCATGGTCGTAGCTAAGTGACGTCAGAAGCCTCCCGCAGACTGAGCCAATAGCAGACCAGAGTCGAGGACTCTAAGAGGAATTCCTAAGCAGGTCCCCAAAGCTGCTCATTGACGGGAAATTGAGCACAGAGGCTGGGTAGGGGCTTTTTGAATGTGCGAATAATTAGGTTAAATTCATGGCACTTTTAATAAATGTTAGTAATGATATCACACATTTGTAATATTTCCTTTGTATAGTACTCTTGTATACATTACAAAGAAGAGTTGTTGGCTATATTTAAAGATCTAGGGATGAGTATTCTGTTCAATTCAGTATATATAAATAAGTATCAGAAAAATTCTGTTTGGATAACAAATAAAACATCTTGTGAGCTGTAATCATGTATCAAAAATGGAATAAAGAAACAGAAAAGATGAGAATCATTTTTCTTTGGTCTCAAGTTCAGAAATTTAGTTTCTAGCATAAATGACAGAAAAGTATAATTTTATGTATAACACAATTTTGCTCTATAAAACTTCCCCTGAAGGCAACCCACTCGGGTCCCCTCCTGTCTCTCAGGAGCTCTCTTTCTCTCTCTCTCAATAAATTTCCTACTCTTAACCTCCTTTGTTCCTTAGAATTCATTCTTCGACTTCGGGGAACACAAACTCAGCATAACTGACATCTAGCAGGTTGGGAGTTATATTTTTTCCCCTATATCACTTACATCGATGTTCAGTGAAGTCCACCCAAGACTCTTCACATACTGCACCTGAAACATCTTAGTTTGCCTCCATTCTGATACTACCAGAAAGTTTCCAAATATATAAAATATATGTCACCCTGTTGATAGAGGTTAGATGTGTATGCAACGTCAAAATGGAGATTTAATGGGCGTTATGTAGAAATAGATGCAATTCCTGAGATTGTCAATAGGCGGCACCATTTATACACAATCGTGCCCCTTCTTGAGTTTATTAATATAAATTCTAATTTCTCAAAAGGGTTAACAGGGAAGAAAGTGTTTGTTTTTTTTAATTAAATTTGTATGTTTTTAGTAATTATTTATTCCTGAGGAGATTTTTTTGGTGTTTTACTTTGTCATTTTAATTGACTGTTATTTCTGTTTCTAACAGCAAAGACATTTCACAAGGAAAATAAACACACCTTGTCCACAGAAAAATTCATTCTATTCTGTATTTTGATTCAAAGTTGTATACAAAGAAAAGTAGGAAGAGAAGCTGAGGGGACTCTTCCCAGGTGAGTCCTGTAAGTGTCTATTAGCCTGGTCATATACTTGATAGGATTAGCCCTTTACTTCAGAAATGGTTTCTTAACAATACTTTTTTTATTATTATTATTCTGTGATAGCTTCTCATCAGTCCATAAATGCCTATAGCTGGTTCTGTCACTATTTTTGGTTTGCAGATTATGTGCTTTATGAGGCAAAACATAGCAACACAAATATTTAAATTGCTCCCACATTTTACAACCTCACTGCCGTCTTTTATATAAAGGTCACAAAATGAATACTGTTACTGATGCAATTGGATATTCCCTGAGGACTCCTGCTTGGCAAGATCAGCAATGGAGCAACTTGAGACACCAAAAGCACACTCTGGGAAAAGTAAGTAAAGAGGAGGCTCCTCCCACGGATTAAAACTTCATTCCTTAAGGCTGGAAACAAGCAAGGAAAATGGGGATTTTATTTTTTTAAATATAACCCATTTGGGAAATTTTAGTTCCAATATTATTTGGACATAGTTTAAGTGATACGAATTTAAGAGATCAATAGTGCAATTTTAGTTACTTAGGGAAAGAGGAAATTTGTACAAACAACTCATAAATAATTTACAAATATTACTATGTGTTCAAATATGTGTTTGCTTATTTTGCTTTACTTATTTTGGTTTCTATTTATCATGTGCCTGCAGGTTTTTTTTTTTTTTAGTATAACAAAACATCTTGGTATCCTCAAATTCTTCTGTGATAATCAGCATTCAATGCCAGGGCCACTTGCCATAATGACATAGCACATATTTCAGCCAGGAAAGGAAGGTGTTTGCCCTGTGGACGGTGGACATTTACCGCACCCACTCTTACCTTCCTGACTAGCATCCGTCCCCTTCCTTCTTCATTATACTTCCAGAATAACAATTTCTAGCAAATACAGAAGAATGCTTCACTAAGGTAAACCTGAATACCAAGAAGAGCTTTATCAAACGAGCTGATCTTTGGATGTAAACTTGAAACATATTTTCAGGATAATGGTTTCACCCGGCCATACTTTGCCAGGCCAGCTCCTGGCTAGAACACTACTCTTTTCACTGGTAGCTTGATGCTTTTAAAGTAAGACGCGTACAACCCCGAGAGACTGACGAGTCTTTTCATGAGAATGAATTATTCATATGTGTCTGTACATAACATCTAAATAATACATAAAAGTTCATAATTTATTTCACTAATAAATAATAACAACTTTTTTCATGCTTCTTATTTTTCCCTGGAACTTTTCCAGATTTCTTATATATGTTACCTAATTTGATATCAAAAAGAACATTGTGTGGGTGCTATTCTCAGGTCTTTAATCTAACTGCAAGTTGATGATATTAATACAAACTTTCCTGTTTAGTGTAAAGTCTCTTTAAAAAAATACGCTATAATTCATAAGTGTCCAAACACTGTAAATAAACTGGACATACTTAGAAAAGCTTAAAGTCCTTTTATATATCATTATACTTTCCACAACTGAATAAAAAGCTTAGCTAATTAATTAGAAGTTAAGAAAGTGTTAGTGACTTAATAATGATTTAATGATAAGTATAGGTCGGAGCATTTGGGAAGTGAATTAACACTGGATAATTGACAAAAATAATATTGCTTGAACCAAGGAATGTAAGTTAATTAACTTTATCGTATTTATGAATCCATTAAAAAGTCATTTCTTAAATGAGAATTTTAAACAGTTTTCAAAATCTCTGAATTTTTAACCATATACTACATCACCACTGAATTAGTAGAACAATAAAGATATCTAACAGCATTGAAGACTTATTATGGTCTGGGTAATACCCTAAGCTCTCACTGGGTGTGATTTTATTTAATACAGCAAAGTCGTGGAGGAGATACTATTGTTGCCTTTTGACAAAAGAGACCTGAGATTTAAAAACAGGGCTGAGGTTACACAGGTTCCATGAGGTAAAGCCTGGCCCAGGAGCTCCATCCTCCATTCCAAAGGCCAGCTCACCCTCGGACCGTATCTCACTCTTCCTTCAGTAGAAGCATTCTTTACATCTTCTAGTGACAAATGAAAACAAATTAAACCAGAAGAAAATTCTGAGTATTCGATTGTGAAACATATTTTAGTGCAATCCTCAGAGATTCCTTCTGACTAATACCCATAAGCACTGATTGATTATTGGTAATACTGAAAATATAAATTCACTTTCTTAAAAGGTAAGAAATAGATTAATAGTGCAACTTCAACATTAAACATTCTGACTAAATCACCAGCAAAGAAACAAAAAGGTTGTTTACCAAAATCCATGAAGTGTGGAAGCTACATCCACCATAAATAAGAACAACACCAAAGATAAACTGGAAAACTGGTTGTTTTTAACCACGCTTGTAACTTTCAGAAAAATAAGCCTGATTCCATTCGTGGCATCAAAAGGACTTTGTGATTTTTCAGGGAGAAAGAGCGATTTAAAATTAGTGGTTTTTTTTTATTATGAATTGTAAGCAACCTATTCAGGGTGAGTTGAAGCTGGAAGTAACACTAGATTAATAAAACGTCACTGATACCTTTGCTTTAATAATAGACACTCCAGAAGTGTGTTAGCATATTCTCAGTAGACCTAGACAGCCAACAGCTCTAGTTCTCAATTCCTGAGTAAATCATTCAATGCAAGATGGATGTGCGTTACACATGCAGAAAGGCAGCCAGTTTAACCATATGTGAGTTGTGCTTTTTACAAATAGCATTCAGCTTTCCTAAATCATGAATTTTTCTTTATATTTGGCCAAATCTTAAGGGATCTTTGAAAAGATAAAGCTTTGCCTTTTGAGGAAGCCACTGCCATCTCCCACTGACCGAAGGAAGTTTGACCATGACTTTGCCATCTCCACTTCCTTTCACGGAGTTCACAATATTGTTCGGAACCAGAGCAAAATCAGAAAGGTAATCTGGCTCGCCGTGGTGCTGGGCTCTGTCTCGCTCCTAGTGTGGCAGATCTACAGTCGTTTGGTCAACTACTTCACGTGGCCCACCACCACATCTATAGAGGTGCAGTACGTGGAAAATATCGAGTTTCCTGCTGTGACATTCTGCAATTTGAACAGGTAAAAATTACTCTTTTAATAATGAGTAGTCTTTATTGCTTTGCTAGTATACCCTTAATTGGATTATTGGCAGAGGTTTCTTATGCAGTAGTTCACGTATCTAAACCTTTTGAACATCTTAAATTGTACATAAATGTACAAGTTTATGGTAGTAAAAGAGCTTATTTTTTTTTCTTTACTTATCTTTTTCTTTCCTTTCACAATAATATGCTAGGTAAGGACCAAACTGAATTAGTAAGTGGATAAAGAAGTATTGATGCTGGCATTTAAAAATTTTATTAGTTACAAAAAGGAGAAAAAAACAATCACAATGCAGTATGATAATTGCACAATACAATAAAGGTACATGCAAGGGCTTTGAAAACACAGAGAACAGAGTAACAGTCTGTATCAATGACTTTTCCAAAAAATACCCGACTCCTGCAGTGTAAAGGAGGAAAGGTTTATTTTCGCTTATGGCTTCAGAGGGTTCAGTTCATGTTTGGATGGCAGCAAGGGAAGAACACCATGGAGGAAGACAGCATGACTTCATGGTGACAGAGAAGTAGAGCATGGAGGACGGCACCAGGAAGGAAGGGTCAGGAACCATGTATAGTCACATCTCCATATCCCACACGGACTCCCCCACAAGTGTGCTTTCTTGGCAACCAAGATTAACTGTCACACAGGCTCTATGAGAGATTGAAGTCTGGATATTAAAGATGACTCAAGGTTCCTCGGTGGAGACAAGGAAGACTTGAAAGAGGGAAGTACCATGCAAACCCACGAAGACGTGGAAAGCTTGATGTACACAAGTGGCAGAAGCAGACCAGAGTCTACATGGCTTCACTGGCTCTGTGCTTAGAAGAGCATTACGTTTTATTTAATTCTCAGCTGCCTTGACTGCAACTCACTGCAGAAAGCTGCAATTCACGTGCAGCTGCTCTACACTGAAAAGAGCAGCTATCTCAGGTGGGAGCTTATACACGTGGCACAGTAACTGCCAACTGCCTACCGCAAAACTGGAGAAGGTCCCTGGTAAGACTGCTTCCTGCAGGGAGGGCCTCTGTAAGACCCACCGCTCAGCAGTTATTTGACCAGCAGCTAGTAAATTATCTTAATGTCAATTCGTATATTTTAAAAATGAGATAATGTTACCTACTTTACATATTTGCTCTGACATCAGATGAGGCCATATGTACACCATTTTGTTTTATTTCTCAGGTAATTATAGAGCCACTGTTCAATAAACTGTACATATTACGTCATGTTTATGTGACCGTTAGTATTTCAAGACTCAAGATATTCATCAAAGTCTCAAATAGTAAAGATAAATCAACCCTACCTCCAAGAAAAAAGACTTTAATAATTTTACTTCAGACTACTTTAAATGGTAGATAGCCTAACGAAGCAAAGATTGGCTAAGGTACCCCTTCGTTAAAAGAAAATGTAGACACTACTTTCAGAAAGGGCAGTGTGAGGCTAGCCATTGACTCTGTCCCAAGGAAACAATCATAACTGGTGACAGTTATTTTTAAAAGCAACCATTTAAAGTATTTCAAAATTTCCCCAAGTGGATAGGCAAATGAAGACCTATTTCTTCAGGAACACTCACCAAATCCCAGTAACAACAGTGAAAGTCCATACAGCTCAAGCCACACGTCTCTTCCACTCTCCCCTTTACTGTCTCAGTCTGACAAAACTACACCCATGATGGAGTTGGCCAAGAAAGAGTGGTTCGCTCTCCCCCCAGCTCCCAGCAAAGGGCCACAGCGTGCCACGGGAGGTGCAGACTGCCAACACGGCACACAATCTAGATTCTCCATTGCAGAGGTCACATTCCAGATGAGTACGAGGAGGTGGGCCACTTTCCTCCAGGTAACTCCCATTTGTATGGTGGAAGCTGTACCAAGGATGTCAGGCTAAGAGCACCCAGGCTGTTTGCAGGGTAAATGGTCCACCTTCAGAGAGGCAACCAGAACCAGTAATCACTACACCAACCAAAACTCAGCTTGCGAAGATTTTGTTCAGAATGAGAGGCTGGCTATAAAAACAAAAATTCAAAGCTTTCACTAAGGGAAATTATTTTACTTCTGATAGAATATAACAAAGTTCAAACTTAAGGGCAACCTATAACACAATATATATTTTGATGGTAAACGATTAGGAGAAAGCTGCTACTCTATAAGAGCAACAAGCTAAACCAGTTTTCCAGTGAGAATCAGGGAAAGAGATAAGGAAGAGGGCCCTTTCTAAGGCCAGAACAACTCTCAAAGGCCACAAAATTTACTCCTGCAAATTTAGTTAGATGAGACTGTGGAGCAATTTATTCTCCGGGACATCATTAAAAACAACAGGCCCAGATGCGTATAAGGCAATCTAACCTCTAGATGTGATGTCTGCAGAGGCAGACAGCTTTGCATGGAAGTCAAGAAGCAGGTCAGCCAGCCAGAGCAGCCAGCAGCAAAAGATAACTCTGCGCCAGGTTGTGACTTTGTGGGTGACATCATAGGCGTCACACTGTGGGAGAAGACAGACTTTACCAGAAATGTCCACCCAGTCACTAAGCAAATAAAAAAGCAAAACAAGCCCAGGGTGGGGGAAGATTAGTGAAATGGATGGAGTAGTGACTCCTCAAAATTCGTGCTGCTTATATAGAAGATTTACCATGTTTGAAAACTGGGTCATTACACATGAAGCTAGTGAAGTTAATATGAGATTATATTGCATTAGGCTGACCCCTAAGTGTACTCAAGTCCTTAGAAGGCAAGGAGAGGACGCACAGAGATAAAAAGGGAAAAGTCCATGTGTGACAGAGGCAGAGACTCCTCCTATGCTGCCACAAGCCAGCAACTCTTTGAGGCACCAAAATATGTTAAAAACTAAAGAATATGCTTCTCCAGATTGAGAGGCAGGAGGTCCTTGCCAACATCTTGATGTCAGACTTCTGACCTACTGCAGTGTGAAACATTAAATTTGTATTGTTTTAAGCCAAGTTTGTGGTAATTTTATTGTAGTCCTAGCAAATATTGTACCCATATTTGCTACATATGTTATCAAAAATGTCGAGTTTTTAACAAAAAGTTAAGAGACATACAAAGGAGTAGGAATTTTCCTTCATACATACAAGGGGAAAGCAGGCAATAGAAACTGCTTGATAATAGTGTTTGACCTAGCAGACCAAGACAGAAAAGCAGCTATTAAATTTATTTTTTAGAAACCTACATAAATTATGCTTAAAGAAGTAAAGGAAGCTATAATTACAATGTCTCATCAAATAAAGAAGAATAATAAGGACATAAAAATTGTACAGAACTAAATGGAAATTTTGGAGTTTAAAAGTAGAGTGAAGGAAATGAAAAATTCACTGGACCCACCAGAGGTGCCTAACTATGGATTTGAACTGGCTGAAGAAAGAATTGGTAAACTTGAAGACAGATGAGAGAGTGCTTGGGACCCAAAAAACAGAGATAAAAATGAATGAAGAAAAAGGAACAAAACCTCAAATAAATGTGATGCAACATTCAGTGTAACAACATGCAAAAAAAGAGGGAGAGCCCAGAGAAAGAGAGAATGTAGCAAAACATGTCCAGACACACAACAGTAATGGCCAAGGACCTCCCAATTTGAAGAAAAGCAAAAATCTGCATCCAAAGTGTTCGACAAACTTCAAGTGAGACAAATACAGAGATTAGTGACTAGACACATCCTAGTAGGAAAGATGAAAGGTAAAAAATCTTGAAAGCAGCAAGAGAAAATCAGTGGGTAACATAGAAGGAAGTCCGACAAGAGTAACATGGGATTTCTCATTTTATAAGCATTTCCATTCACTTGAGATTAGGAAAGGGAAAACATTCGCCACAGGTACCGATTCCTACATTCCTTTCTGCAGAATTGTCCCTTCAGCAGGGAACTGATTCCCAGTATAAGGAAACCTTGCCAAGGACCTTAGGATTACGAAGAAGGATATAGTTTCTACAGTAGGTACCGGGGCCCTACCTGGTGTCTGTGTGGGTCAGAACTGATCATTTTCTAACACTCTCCTCCATTACATGGCAATATAATTTCCGGTAATAGTCATGAATTTAAACAAGTGACAGTAATGGCTTCTATGTTTCTGTTGCAATAAAAATATTAAAAATGAAAAAAATTATAGTACAAAAATAAAAAGGCAATACATCAACACTTTTGAACATTAACCTTTTTTTTAAAAAGGACATATTTTAAATCTGTTTCAGTAATGAATAGAAGCATTATATTTCCATTTTTCAGCCTCTCCATAAACCTGTCAACTATCTTGTCAACATTTACCCCCATTTAATAAATTAGTGTTTGAAGACAGCCCAGCCAATCTTTTCAATTTAACTTCACTCACAGTTTATTATTTTATTTTATTTTATTTCTGAAAAGCATCTTTTGCATAAAGCAATGGCTATACAAATAGGATGTAAACTCATAAGGATACGGTTGGCAAAGTGTCCTAAAACTTAGACTTCACAGTAAATTCCATAAGTTGCAATATTTTCAATACTTTCTAAAATTTGGAATTGATTCTAATGCCTTTCAAATATCTCTGCCAAAAATTTCCCCTAAAATAGATTCACCATAGAATTCATTAAAAATTTCCATTAGTTTCACTAAAACTTCTGAGATCTGTTTTCTTCTACAAAAAACAGAGATAAAGTGTGCAATAGTAAGCAGTGGTGTTAATTAATCCATTATTTTTGATCACGTAACTCAAATTCTCTCATCTTTATAATCACTGTGCTTTTTTGATTCCAAATTTTTGTGAATGCAGTATATACAAGTGTGTGTGTGTGTGTGTGTGTGTGTGTGTGTGTGTG